>QKWP01001663.1:0-39870 GCA_003550325.1 Gigaspora rosea | reverse complement strand
TTTCTGAAAGTATTTTCAGCAGGCATTTTCGGGATTTTTGAAATAACTACATTATATAATGTGTTTTGATGAAAGAGTTCAAAAATTTCGGCAGTAATTTCGGCAAGTATGAAAATTAATTTGGCACATATGGGCGAAAATTTTTAATGAAATGTTGTGATTATTAAAATTCTATTTTGGCTAATCTGTTTTGAGCACTATTTATAAGCAGCATATAAAAACTGGTAAGTAAATCATAAGCAATTCACAAGCGATTTTTACAATCACAGACAAATAATCGCTTTTAATCTTAATATCACATATATTATCGGCACAAATTCATTTAATTACATTATTCAATTAACTAATCACAAAAATTGATTTTCGTCCATATGAATTATGGAAAACTGTTTTTGGTTGACTAATTTTATTAAT
Source organism: Gigaspora rosea (assembly GCA_003550325.1). Lineage (NCBI taxonomy): Eukaryota > Fungi > Glomeromycota > Glomeromycetes > Diversisporales > Gigasporaceae > Gigaspora > Gigaspora rosea. The sequence goes on along the minus strand of QKWP01001663.1, from coordinate 39,456 downwards.
ATGGGCAATTTATACTGCTTTTAATCAATATAATTAAACGTTGTTAAGTGAAACCCGGGTTTTTATTTGGCGACTCTCAATTATAAGTAAATTAGCGATGGCACTTTTTAGTTATTAATTAGGAATCGTTAACAATTATTATTTTAGCAATAATTTCAATTAATGAGTTATTTAATGTTTAAAACATCTTTATCAATAATATGACTGATGATTTTATTATAAAGCGTTTCATAAAATTATCAAATGTACTATTACTTTAATTAAAGCTATTCAACAATTTATACTAAACTGCATATAGTATTTTAATTTTAATTATAATTATTTAAAAATTATTGTTGATTACCGATTATATCTTTTGGATAGTTTAATTAGAAATAATTATTATCGTAATATAAAGTATGAAATATTCCGAGATATATTAGCTATTAGCCAGCCGCTTAGCTGATAATTTGGTCAGCTGGCTTAGCCAGCCGACCAAAATCATGCGGCTTAAATCACTACCATGGTGTAAATAGCGGTTCCCTAAATTTTATATTAAAAGATAATTAGAACTTGATTTATTTAGTACAAAAAAATTATAAATAGGTAATTAAAAATTAAAAAATTTAGACCTGCGGGCCGATAGCGTAAGTGGTTATGCTCCCAGGTCGCCAAACATAAGATCGCCAGTTCAACCCCTACCAGCGGACATGAAAAACTATATGTGATCACGAGAAGGATGGGCTGAACTAGGATGCTAGGACCACGGTTGGTTAATTTAACTATATTAGTGTGTTTGTGCTGCCAAAATTTGGAAATAATGGATACTTCTGGTGGAATTCCGGTTGAATAAATGTATACTTCTGGTGGGATTCCGGTTGAAGAATAACATGATAAAAGTGGCGAAGTTGCACTAACCCGATAAAGGAAAAGGATCTCAGATGAACTCAGGATGGGCTCAGCCCTAACCCGAAACGGAAGGAGACCAAATACTTTGGAAGGCCGAAGGAAGAAAGTACCGAGAATCTGTCGTGTCCTTGCCCCGGTCGGTACGAACGACTAGAGGCTTTGGCTGAAGTTGGAAGCTAAAACTTCGGAAGGCTAAAGGAAGGAAGTACTGAGATCTTTTCATGCTCTTATGCTCTGGTCAGTACAGACGACCTGAGGTTCCAGAAGAAGTTGAAAAACCGAAGACACCGCCGGCGGACTGGGTAACCAAAATGAGGGATATCCAGGTAACTGAGTACAGCATTAGGTGGTATAACTAGTCACAAAAATGTATCATAAATAGAAACGTAATTGGAAAATCATATAACCTTAATAAAAGAGTGCCATTAAGCGTTCCTAGTGCAAAGTGACTAGGGTTAAAAAAAAAAATTAAAAAATTTTATATATAGATAAATTAATTTTTTAATTTTAGTATATTTATATTTTTGTATTTTACAAATAGAAAAAATAAGTAATTAATAAAGTTTTTACAAAAATAAAATTTTTTAATAAAATTTATATTTAAATATTTTCTAAACAATATATAATAAATAAAGTTATTTAAATATTTATATTAAATTTTAGAAAAAAAGTTTTATTATGAATAGATTGGTATATTTATATTTTTGCATCAGACTATAGAAATTATTGGTTCCAAAACATTTTGTATATTGTGTAATTCGAGCCAATCAGACCTAAATAATTTTGTTTAAAATTACTAAATTTTAACTAAGTAAAAATTGCTTAAATTGTAATTTTGCTATAATATTACTTGACAGTACAAAGCTAGTATTAATACTTCACAGATCTGAATCTAAATCATCAAATTGACATAAATTGCACAAAGTACAAAATTTTTTGAATACCACTAACTTACTATATTATATAAAGACTTATATATACAAAGAAATCACCAAAATTTTGGGTTGGAATGCATCAAAATGCATCAAAATCATGGTTGGCTGGATCAGAATTGATCAATTTTGCCCCAAGATTATAAAAAATTTTACTAATGAAATCATATCTATTCATTAAGTAAAAAATAGTCAGCTGATCATTTTGCTATAGAACCTGCTAACAACTAGGGCTAAATGCAAACCTAGATCCAACGCATATAACTTAGAATCTTGGTGACTCTTTTATAAAATTCATATACATATATAGTATACATATATAGTATATATATATTTTTTAAAAAACTTTTCTAATAATTAAAAATTATATCCTGGAACATGTTTTGAATGCACAAAGTGCAACTTTAATATCTAAAACTTATTGAAATTTCATGATTTTTTTAGTAATAAACAAATTAATTTGTAGAATTATATAATAATTCTTATAAATTGAATTTGGTACAACTTTTAAATTTCTTTTCAATCATAATGCAGTAGTAATTTTATTGGCCTAAAAAAAGAAACAATACTCAAATTCTTTGCAAAATAATAAATGCGCAAATAATATTCTTACAAAAGTTATGTCACAAAATAATGAATTTACAACTTCTACAGCGTTTCTACAAAAATGTTCAGTTAAATATATTGCAAAATGATGAATATGCAATTTAAAGGTCTAAAAAAATGGTAAAGAAATCAGATATCATTATTTTTTTCATCAGTCTGAAAATTTACATTATTTATATTACTAACAAAAAGCAGGCTACATCAAGAAGTTATTTTATCTGTTTCTGATCAACTTTAAGACTTTTTATTTCAAAATAAAGTCTATCCCAAATTAAATGAAATCCATGTAACATTTATTACATTTTTCTCAAAACTGTGGGTTTTCCTTGTTCATTTGTAGTATTTGCAGTCGACAATCGTTTGGTCGATCAAAATCGACTAGTCGACTTTTCTAGTCGATATTCATAAATTCAACTATATAGTCAATTATGAAACCTGGTTACATGTGATTATTACTCTTTGCAAAATTTTGTGACAAAATTCATTTTTCATATCATGCTAAATTTACCCGTAGTATGGGTAAATTTAGGGTACTAAAATTTTACTATACCCTAGAAATCGGTAATCAAAAAACGATTTCTCATTTACGGCATGATATGAAAAATGATCGGGGTTACAGAATTTTGCAGAGTAATAAAGTACTAATTATAGTCGGCAAACCATCGTCATACAAAATGAAGAACAATACTTTTATCCGGTAGATCACAGGGACGAAGGGCCCTCTTATAATCAATGAGGATTTACCTCTTAATCTTCAGGTGCACTTATCATTATGAAGTGTTGACTATATCAATCAACTAGTCGACTTTAGTTGATCATTATATCAACTAACTAAAGATGATTCTTTGAGATCGACTACTAATTTAGTTTGTGCGAATAAAAACTTTTATTAGTTTAAGCATTAAATTATTCATGTATATTTACTATACGGTATAAATTATTTTCATTTTATTAACGCTAAATCTGTTCTCAAGTATGTTAATCCAAGTATCACTAGTAAAAATGAAAAAAATTTGTCGAATGGCTACCTTCAACTAATGCATTCGATCTGCCATGAATAGCAGATTAAAATGGCAGTTGAAATGTTGACACTCGTCATGTAGAATTTTTTCATTTTACCAGTGCTATTCATGAATATTTATTATCTAATTCATTTTATTCATGCTTAAATTTAGTTTTTAGTTCTAAGTTGATCCATATAATACCATTGCACTCCAGGGATGGTAAATGACCTGGTCATTTGCCAATTTTTCAAATGACCTCAAATGACCTCAAGATGACCGCTCATTTGAGGTCATTCAAATTTTGGGTCATTTGGAAATGACTCGTGACCAAATGACTATGGTCATTTCCAAATGACCGGGGTCATTTGGTCATTAGGTCATTTTGCATAGAGTTGACATCCTACCGATCACAAATACATCGATTATTAATTAACATGCCATTTGTAAATTCGAAATGATTTATATCATTTACAATCGGTAAATAATTATTCACGAACTTTTTTTTATTTTTTTTAAAAAAAGTAAATACATTATTTTTTTTTGTCTATTTTTTTTTTTTTAATCACTTCATACTGATCTTATGATTCGATTAGAATGTCGTTTTACAACCGGTTTGGAAATAACCTAGTCATTTAGCCAAAATACCAATGGCAATCATTCATCAAATTATTCAGTTAATTTTTATTAGATAGCATCTAATAACATTTTATTTTACGAATAATAATCAATAAAAGTATTAGATAATCGATTAACCAGAGTTAAATGACACTTCTTAAGTCATTTGGGCCGTGAAATGACCAATGACTGGTCATTTGTCATTTGTGTCATTTGGGTCATTTAAAGTCATTTACCATCCCTGTTGCACTCAAGACCTTATATGATTCTAAGTAATATCATTATTTGTTAAAAGTATCTGAACGTCATTCATTGCTAAATGAATTAAACATATATTAAAACTAACCATTATAAAGTAAAATTTTTTTTTTAGATTCTATTATCTGAGATATTAATAAAATTATCGCTACATATTTACAAGATTTATATTTAACTCGTGAAGCAATATTCATCAGACTTTCACAATTGTAATATTTTTGCAAGACATTAATGATATTATGAATATTAGATCTGGAACTGTCCAAGAAGTATACCGAAAAGAATTCAGTTAGTATTATGGTGTCATGCCTTATGTTACTCTAGAAGTTTCATCGGATGAAGACCTTTTAATGGTTATCAATTTTTGCTGTTCTCATGATTTTTTGGTTGATTCGGTTAAATTAGTAATTTCGGTATAATAAATTCAAATTGATACATCGTTTATTAATTTAAGATTTAGAGTATTTTTATTTTCAAACTCGTTCCTCTTTTGACATCAAATTCGTACGTACATGACATTTAAATTCGTACATGACGGGTTCGTATTATTTCGCCAACAATCACTTCACCGACATAACATTCTACCGACAAATACTCACCGACAAGTTCATTTTACCGACAGTTTGTTTCACTGAAGTTCATTTCACCAACAAGTTTTTTTTCAAAAAGCACACTAACTTTAGCCATAATTCTACCTAATTTTACTCTGACCCTAATGACAATGACCAGAATTACTTTGTCAGTGAAATGCGCTTCGGTGAAATAAACTGTCGGTAAAATGAATGTGTCAGTGAATAATTGTCAGTGAAATGTTATGTCAGTGAAATGATTGTCGATTAATTGATTGCTATCCATAAAAATTACCCCATTAGCATTCTTTTAAATATACTTTTTTTGCCCATTAGGGCCATGACATATATTATTTAATATCCATTTACTATGAGACAGACCCCTCACCCCACCTAAAACCAATCAAAATGCTTGCTTTTGTTATACAAAAAAGTATATTTATCTCAGATTTTGCTATAATTATGGTTAAATAATTCTTGAATTTGATTGGCTAGTATTCTAGATTGTGTAATCTAAGATTTCACCACCCCTAAAATATTAGGTAATATCTGTTATTGCCCTTAGCTGTTTTCAAATATAACCTTTTTATTCAATACATACTTTTCAAATATAACCTTTTTTTAAAAAAAGGGCCTATATTAGCAATTTTTCAAATATGACCTCATATAGATTGTTCGGGGTCCTACTGAGGATAAACGAAGCTACTTATTCTGCCAGTTACTCCTAATTGCTCAATTTTATTATTTTTTTTAACAATTTCTAACCACTGTCACGGGCAAAAGGTAGATCTACAAAATCGGGCACAGTAAACTCATGATTAAAGAAGTATACGCCACCCTATTTGAGGCTAAATGTTTGTCTATCGGCTNGTGAAATAAACTGTCGGTAAAATGAACGTGTCGGTGAATAATTGTCGGTGAAATGTTATGTCGGTGAAATGATTGTCGATTAATTGATTGCCACCCGTACAGGTACAGGACATATTCAATTTCATGTAAAAGGTCATTGAAAAAAGAGTTGATTAAATTGATTAAATTGTGATCTATTAGTGATCCGATTTTGGATGATTTTTGTATTATTCGAATCGTCTTGACAAGACGATTCGAATGGTACCAAAATTATCCAAATCAGATCACTAGATCAATGTTTTTTTTGTATGAAATTGAATGTCAATTTGTCCTAATTTGAATGCCATTAAATGCCATGTGTACGATCATGTTGTACGAATTTGATGTCAAAAAGAGGTTAAAATTTAATTACCTTCTAGTTCAAAAGCAATTATTAGAAAAGTTTTCTATATCCTACTTAGCAGAAGTCATAATATCGTTAGTTTTATTATTTATTTGATTATCTGTTATCAAGTTTCGAAATAGTTTGTAGTAAAATTCTTTTTCTGTATGATAGTTAGAATTGGGTTGAGTTTAAACCGAATTTAAATTTGGTTATGTGCAATAATAAATAAACCTGAATTTAATTTTAAAACATTTACTATAAAACTGATTTATTATTATTAAACCCAGTTTACACGTAATTTGACTCTAAATATGATATCAAGTATCATTAAAAATGAAATATAATAATAAACAATGTAGATATAAAGTCATAAAAAAAATTTTTTTGAACTCCTTGTTGTAAGTCTAACTCAACTGTTGACTCCTTTAGTTAAATCATTTGAATAGTTTAAATGTATATTAGATAACCAAGCAATGGTTTTTAGTATTTCTTGATTGAAATTTCTGAGAAATAAAGGATTTTTATAAGTCTAAATTACCATCTAAATAATTAATTGTTATAAGAGTTTAAACTATTCTAAGTAATTTATTTGTATAGCTTTAAATATAAAAATTACTTACTATTTCATACTCTTGCAACACATTGCGCCAATACACGTAATTTTTCAAAAAAAAAAAAAAAAAAAATTAAATTACTTGAATATGAAGTCTTGGAGTGGTTACTAACCCATCATACTAGTACCCTTTTAATCAAACCCACCAAAAAAGCACCATCAACTAAAGCTATTCTACACTTGCAAAATTTTTTTCTTTATGGCTCCGATGACCAATATAAACCAAACAGTAACTACCATGGCAAATTGCTTGGGTAATCTCACAAAGAAAAACCTTTGTATTGCCAACAACTACCATAGTGCACTCCCACATTTTTCAGTACCCCCAGTTAAAATGGCCGGGTATTTTACATGGCATATATTTTTTTAACCAGGGATAATACCCGGGATTTTGCATGGCATTTTTCACACCATCACATATTGATTGATTTCTGCATCACATATATATATATGTCCATACAAGATACCCACGGACAGTGTTGTCATGGGCACGGACAGTCCGGGACATGTCCGTCCAGAATTTTTTTATCTAGACATTCGGCGAATTAACACATAATCACCAACCAATAAAATTCTTTTATCCCTCGTAAATTATCATCATTTTTACATAACCCAAATCAAGAGTCTGTATAATTCCGCAATTTGATTGATTTTACCCAGCGGACATGTCCCGGACATAGTAGGGACAAAGTTAAAAATTAGCGGGACATTGTCCATGTACAATATCGCGCGTCCCGTCCCCGGACTGTGTACAACACTGCCCACGGGCATCTTGTAGGTTATTATTTGATTAGATTGTATTAGACCCCGGGTACTTCAGTACTTTGGTCAGTGCACTACAGTATATTAATCAAACGTAATTATCTTTGCAACATGTTTTTTTAGAGACTGGACTCGAATCAACTCATAGTCAAAAAAACATAGTCTTAACTCAAATTAACTTGAGTCAAGATTATGTTTTTTAAGCTACGAGTTGACTCGAGTCTAGTCTTTACATATTTTTGTATAAATGAACCTTTTCACTTCATCAAACAAGTTGTTTCAGACAATTTCGCAAAGGGATCCTAAAGGAAAAAAGACCTAATTACTATAGTACCAGAAAAATTCTTTTATATTTACCTGGAACGGTTCATTTATAGAAAAATTATGTTAATGGTTCGTATTTGTTTTCTTGTCTAATCCTGAGAAAAATAGGCTCATAGGCGACGCTTTTTTGTTTTGTTATAAGATGCCGCAAAAGAAACACAACATGAAGGGGGTTGTAGGTGAAACACCGGGGAACTTTTATCCGGTATTTTTTGGCTTTATATGCTCTATCGAACTTATCGAAAGTTTGCATCATCTATTTCGGTTTGCAGTTATTGAAGAAATGTTAATCTCTTTTGCAACAGGAAAAAAAAACTATAAAAATTCTGTTTTTGTATTTGAAAAAGTAATACTGTATACAGTACTGCAGTATCAGAAGACTAAAAAGAAAATTATTTATATTTGTTTTTAAAGTTCATGACGCGTGGTTTGATTTCTGTAACAGGTAAATCATCTCGTGACGTTATCAGTTATGTAAATATTATTGGTTAATTAAATTTTTAACGTTAACCTTATGATAACATTACTTCTTCCGATAATTATATGGTGTTCCGCAAATGCTCTATCTTTATTACATTCAAAAATATTTATTGTATAATATCAATTTTTTGAATACATTTAATTGGTTCAAATAAGTCTCTCTAACACTAATAATAAATTTTGTTAGTTTAAATAAATATAAATATACAGTATATTTTACAGTATATTTTACACAGTATATATAAAATTTTTTTTACTAAAAACAATCTTTACGTAATACTGTACAATATTATAAAGTTATGCTTTTAATTTATTTTTAATAAAAAAATTGATTTACGAAGCTAGTCAGTTAAAGTTAAAACGTAAATACGTATACGTAATGAGTGATATCTGATATCTGATATTGCAGGAATACAATGTACACAGTACACAAATTACACAAATATTTTTTTAATCTAATATTTCAACTAAAATATTTTTTTTTTAATAATAAATTATAAATTTTTTGGTGCATTTAATATGGTTTCATTATGAAATTATCGTGAATAGATTATTTTTTGGTATGAAAAAAAAAAAAAAAAAGTCTATAAATGAATCCTAAAATACATTAATGCATAAAATCATTCACCCAATTCCGACAAACTTTACTATATATATACATGTATAGGAAAAATGATTTTCCCAAAAGTTTTTGCCATTCCATTACCCGGTAAACCAAAATTTTATTCCAGAGTCCCTTATTTATTTATATATATATAAATTATTAATAGCGACCGTCACCATTATTTGTGTCATAACTATCTATACTCGTACTAGATCCATCATTAATGAGTCGTAGATTTTCCACTTGTGAGTGTCGTTTATAGAATTCCGGACGCTGTCTTGGACGAGATTCTATTCTATTAGTATGATTATAATCATAAAAATGATGTTGTTGCCCAATATCGTTTGTAGAACCACGTGAGACAACGGATGATGAATCATATGGATCAAGTAAACTGGGATTACTTTCATTTTGTTCGTTTGAATATGGTGCACCTTGACGTTGACGTTCTTGACGTCTCAATTTACGAAGTCTATTACGTTCCCAATCTTCCCAACGTTTAAATGGAACTTTAGAAGGATCAAATTGACCATCTTTTCCACCATGACTATCACCTTTTTCCTCACCTTCAACTTTTCTATTTTATCCAAAAAAAAAAAGATAAAATTAATATAAATTATAAGTTTATATAAAAATTATAAAAGATAATATTTTTAAAAAAATTATTGATTTTTTTTTTTTAGTTCAACAAACCTTGTTTCTCCCCATGAGAAATCATCAAAATGCCAGTATGCATAGGTTGGAAGAATAAAATTCCATATAGGTAAAGCTAATAAATAAATCATCATCCAAGCAATATAAACAAGTTTTCGTGTAGTAATTAAAATTAATATAGCTGGTAAACCTAGTACAGCAGCTAACATCATTAATGGAATAGCTTCAGCAAAATCAGCCGGAGGATTAATAATGCTCGTAATTATTAACAAAAATGTTAATATAATTGCAATTGGTAAAACCACGGTACCCATTAACTCCATGAATACGACAAATTGCATAGAAAAACAGAAAGTTCCACAAAGATTTCGAACAAGGACTAATTCCATCAAATTATGTATTGTTGAATTAATCCAACGACGACGTTGAGAAAGTAAAACACGGAAAGAATCAGGAACTACAGTTTTACAAATAGCTTGTGGACAAAATGTCATTTTTCGGTAGGGAAAATTTCGTAACATAAGAGTAGTTAAAAAACGGTCTTCACCAAGAAGTAATAAATTTTTTTGATGTAAAGTATCAACTACATTTTGAGAATATTCTTGAACGATTTCTGGTTTTGTAATAATTGGAACCCAATCATCATCACCTTTACGAGCTTTAAGTCTATACATACAGAAACATCCAGGTAAACAAGTAACACCACCAAATACTGATTCAAAACCTTTACCCAAATGATGAGATATATAATATTCAAAAACTTGAATAGCGGTAACCCAAGAATCGCGTTTGTTTGCTATCTTTGTTTCACCACAAAGACCCATAATAAGTCGATCATTGCACAAACAATTAATTAATAATCTTAAAGAATCAGGATAAACTTTAGTATCGGCATCCACCTAATTTTTTTATGAAAAGAAAAAAAAAAAAAAAAAAAAAAAAAAAAAAAAAAAAAAAAAAAAAAAAAAAAAAAAAAAAAAAAAAAAAAAAAAAAAAAAAAAAAAGACTAAAAAAAACATACTACTGATATAAAAATATATAATATTTACGAACCATCAACACAGTTTCAAAAAAGTCAGGAGTCACACCCATCAAATATTGAGTCTTTCTGAATAAATCATAGTCCAATGGAGTCATACGATCATTATAAGTAACTCGACTAAAGAAATTCATGAGAATCAATTGTGAATCACGTTTGCCACGGTTACCCGCTTTTTTTTGACCTTCTTCTTCAGGACTACCACATTTTACGACTGTAATCATTGGTACTCGTCGATCTTTATATACTATAAAAAAAAAAAAGGAAAAATATTTATATATAAATAATATGTATAAATATATATATGTATATATTTAAAATATAAACCCAATTACGGTAATCCTTCTCTATAATCACATATGCGTATAAGTTTTTTTTTTTTTTTTTTTTTAATACTGTACTGTAGTATAATTTTTTTACTGTAAGTGAAAAAAAAAATGAGATAGAGGTTTTTTTTTTTTTTATGATGTTTTTTTTTTTTTTTTTAGGAGAGGTGATTATAGAGGGGGATGACTGTATTTGTCATGTTTAAGATAAGATATATAGTTAAATATGCATACTAAAATGTCCAGCGTAAACTTTTGCCATATTATGTTGTTTAGAACCAGCAGCAACGGCAATATAACTTTGAGGTTGCGGATCTTTAAACTCAGGTTCAAGATGCATTAGGTCAACGCATAATTCAGGAGTACTTTTATCATTACCAGTACCCGTTATCAAACCATCACATATAAGGAATAGCAATTTACGGTCATCAGGATAATCAGTTGCAGCCATAGATTCACATGTAAGTTGTAAACCTTCTTTTCCTTCAGAATAACAAGTTACTAATAAGACAGTAAAAAGATCATTGCCAATTTTATCTAAATTTATAGCATTGACAGTAGGATTACGATTTATCCATGGAGCAGTACGTCTTCCAAATACTTGTGATGTTGAAGGTTGTCTTTGTTTCTTTGGTTTAGTTGGTTCATGAGCGAGTCGAAAAGAGATAAACCAACTGAAAACACAAGCCATAAAAAATCTAACCATTACAATTCCTAAAATAACTACTAACATTATATAATTAAAAACATCAGCAGTAAAACATCCAATTGTTTGTTTATCAATATTTCCAGCATAATATTTTTGAATAAGACAAGTCATAGCAGGTTTTGTTGACTCTTTTCCAAAAATTAATTTAGTAACATCTTTTCCTTGACTATTTAAACCATTACGAATCATTTTATCAAGTAAATCTCCTTGTATTGGATTTGGATGAGCAATAATATATGGATCCAAGTTGAGAACAGCTCCATCAACAACGACATAATTTTTTAAAGCAGGAGAGCCAAGGTCTGTATAATCAAAACCAACACGTTTTGAAATATTTTTTAAATTATATTCACGTAATGTTTGAAGTGTTAATCTATCAAGAGGACAAGTAGAATTAGGTGAATTAGATGAACAAAGAGGTTGAGTGACAGCGGCGAATTGTTTGATCGAATTAAGTTGACAACTAGGTATATCTATATCCCTTTTGAAATAGTTTGTAATGTCTTGACCATCTTGTTTACGTGCATAATCAATAAAATTAAAATTATTTGGAGGAAGGGAATTAAATACTTCAAACTGCCACCCAAAGATTCCGAGATGACCTTGAGGAAAAAAAAAAAAAAAACTTTTTAGTTTATTATTTTTTGTTCAACGAGTGTAAGGTTGACACATACCAGAACTTGTACCATAATGTAAAAAATGTTGAGAGTTGTCAGCAGAATCAGCAGGACACAGAACCGGTCGGAAGCCTACTGTTAAGAAAGCAACTATAGCGCCCATAAAGAGGGCTATAAAACATAACGTAACTTTTTCTCTCCAAGCTTGTTGAGATTGTTTATCAGGAAAACCACCACATTTGGACAGCAGTATGCTTGGTGCCCAAAAAGTAACAATACGAGAAAATACTACCCATAAGTCGAAAGGTTTCCTTTCTTTTTTACCGGTAAGTAAAGGAGCAGCGGGTTGATAACGTTCTGGTCTATTGAGAGTTCTATTACGCCGAAGTGAAGCTCCATTATCTGGAGGTACATAATCCGCGTCCATAATGCTTTGGTGGTTCTTGATAAGTTTTTTTTTTTTTTTTTTTATATATATATTTTTTTTTTTTTTAAATGAAGGAATGAAATTTCAAAAAAAAAATATATAAAAAATATCGGACAATATAAAATAAAAAATTCGAAGATGGTGTTTTCTGGAAATTAATGGTACATTGTATAATAAAACTTTTTACGTAAAATGGAAATTATATGCTAAATTATGCTTGAACTAATTATGCTACATATTGCATACATGCTAAAGATAGAAAAAGGGAACTTTGCATATATGATAAATTGATAAATTAATACACTGTAATATACGATATTAAATGTGATATACAGTATACCCGATATATAACTTTTGTTTACAGTAATTTATAATTTATATATTTTATAATTTATAATTTATATATTTATATATTTATATATTTATATATTTATATAACAGATAAGAGTACAGTATAAACAGATAAAGGGGTCATATCTGATATATGGCGCAGTTAACAAAAAATTCATCGTAACACATACACATGAAACATGAAACAATTTTTGACACCATTCTGATTCGCGAATCTAATGGTACCAAAATCGATCGATTTTAATCACAGGATCAAATAAATAACAATAATAGGATTAAAATGTTACAAAAGCTAAAAGAGGTATTATGGTATTATGGTATTATGGCGCGAGATTCAATTATCAGAATTATCAGAATCGAATGATATTATGATATTACTACCATACTACTACCATTCGATTCATTTCATCGAGATGGTTCGAAATTATTCACTGAATCTTGAGATATTTCAGGTGCGCCATAATACCCCTTTTTACTGATAAGTATATGAAGAACCAGCACCGGCACTATATTAGTACAGCACTTGGGTTTTTACTTGTTTTGTTTGTTAGATCAACCATACGTAACACGCGTATCACCTTATTTATTTTATGCATAGAATTACGGATTGTTTTATGGATTTCTCCGATCCAGTCATCGAACATTTAGTAACATTTAGTGATGTAATTTATTAACTGTATAACTGATAAATTTATCATACATTCTTTCGAAAATGAATATTCGAAAGTTGGATGTTGATTGACCAAATAATTACCATAATTACAGAATTACTTGAATTATCTGTTTTTAAATAATTTTAATAAAAACGATTACTAAAATGTCCATTATGTGTAACTACAAGAGAATTCGTGCCAAGTTTAATTTTTTGTCTGTTCCAAATTAGTAGCCGCACAGTTCACAAACAATTTGTGATTCTTTTAACCACATATATCGATATCAGATTTTTATTTTTATCAGTTATATAATATATATATATATATATTTTTTATATATATATATATTTTTTATATATATATATATATATATATCTATATATATATACAGTTTATATATTATACAAATTCAAATTCAAATTAGTGATCAAAGGCGACTTAGCCGACTTTGTCAACTAAGTCGGATTAAGTGGCTTAGTCACTTAGCTGCTTTTTTTAAAAAATCGGCTTAAAATCGGCTTATTTTTCGTTTCATACAATAACAAATTAAAAAATTAATTAAATTTTCAATTAATCTAATTATAATCGCCAATCAAAATTAAAAAAAAAAAAAAAAAAAAAAAAAAAAAAAAAAAAAAAAAAAAAAAAAATCAATAACCAGTAAATTTATTATTTTCATTTTTCCGAAATCTATTATCACGGCATCATGGCAGTTTTATCATTCCGTCAATTCATTCATTAATAACTTTGTTATCGATCTTACTTGCATTAAGACTAATGCCGGGTAATCAAGATGTTGTGTCGTTATTGGTTAAAGTGTAATAACAAAATTTTAAAGTGATCAACAGGTTGCGCATAAAATAATATAATCCTCACTATGCCGAGCATGCCGAGCCTCATTGTCGTTATACTCCAAAACAATTAAAATTCTTTATTATTATGCTATGTAATAAGGAGGTTCATTATAATGTTGTAATAGACCAATTGTTCCAACCTAATTGATCCTCTTATATACTGTTATAACGAAAGGTAAACTGTATATTGGATTACTGTACAGCGTTTCAAAAAAAACTCTATTTTTTTTTTTTTTCTAAGTAATAGTATATATGATAGCAGGAAATATATTTATTTTAAATGCTATATATATATATATATATATATATATATAGAATAAAATATAATATAAAAAAAAAAAACAATACAATGAAACTATGATATATCACTATATTAATTTACAACAATTTGACTGTATAGCTATTTTTTTACTTGTAGTAATATACTAAGAAATTTGGTATTTACTTTTTTAAACATAATTATAGCACACTTATTATATATAGAAAGTATATCTTTGTAATAAAATTCAAAGCTTTAAGCCTATACATATATATTTTTGGGATTTTCATAACCCGGCCGAAACAATTTAGAGGTGCAGCGTATAATTAACCAATTAGTGTCCAACTATGAAACATACAGTTATACAGTATGCAAATGTACTGATCTCACATGATACAGTAGAAAACGCGTATATAATATGCTGTTATCGTTATCGACTTTGTTATATAAAGTTTGTTCCTGTAATTACCAAAAATATTATATATATGTTTTTGGATCTTAATTTGCATATTACTTTTAATAAACTCTCGCCTGCTCGTATAAAAAAAGAATTAAAAATTATGTGATAGATAAAAATAAAGTTATGATTATATGCTGACCTAGACGTTCTCTCCAATATTTTTTAGAATAGACACAGTCGAATTAAATTAGTAACGTATTGATTTCGAAATGATATAATCGAAGCAATTAAATAATCAATTGTTCTTTTATTCTTAACGTTCTTAACGTTTTATTGGTTTTGAATCAGATTTTTGATTTATCTGTATTTTGTTGAATGTACAAAAAAAAAAACTTCTATTTTTAAATATACAGACTTTCTTTTGGTTATATTCATTTAATATTTCGATTAAGCAACTGGTTGATATCTTTGATAAACATTCATCTTTTACTATAAAAAAATCATGAACTGTAAAAGAATCTGAAATAGCGTGAAAAATATTCATTCTGATTTCATCGCGCTTTTCAAATTATTGAAATCTCTAACAATTATTCATCTCTCAAAATTTTCTAATTTTAGCAAATAAATTTAATCATTTTGCTTAAAATAAGAATTTTCTTTTTAATTTTCTAATATTGTATTAGTAATATACAAGAATTGGCGCCAAATATTTATAAAAAAATAATCAATAAATCTATAATTAAAGTATTTAATTACAAAATTATATGTTATAAATAAATTTTGTATAATAAAGTACATATTTATAACAACGTTCTTAAGTAGCATATTGTCTACTTATTTTGTACTGTATAATTATATACTGTAATAGTTATTCAAAAATTAACCCTATTTTTATTTTTTATATTATTGTATACAGTATATATAATTTTAAAATTGTTTGGTTTAAATAGTTTATTTAAAGATTTTATATTAGTTATTATTTGTATTTATTTAAATATATCTAATAAATTATCTTTTTTATATAATATATATTATATAAATTTGACTTATCTACTATATATACTGTATATGGGGACTTTATATTAAAAGAATTTATTTTGATAATTTTTAAGTTTTTTTTTTGATTTAATTTTTAGGATTAATTTATTTGTAGCTCTGGCTATATGTAGCCATATTTAATAATTCTATAATAACTTAAAATTTACTAGAGTAATCCTATTCTATAACTAAGCAAAAATACTTCTTTTACAATTTTTACTCTATATTAACTCTATCTCTAATTCTATTTTTAATTTTAACCCTAATTTCTATACTCTAAATACTTTAACCCTAATCATAAGTAGATAATTTTTCTAAAAAAAAATTATTTTAATAGTACAGCTATATATAGTCTCTAATTTTTAAATATATATATATTTAATAAAAAAGTTTGTTATAAATATAGTAACTAACTAATATTAATTATATTGATAGTCTTATAACTTCTGTATCAGTGGATTGATACATCTATCTAAATATCTGTTTATTTAATGTTTTATATATTAATTTCCTATATTATTATTCGTTAAATATAAATAACAAGGAATCAGGAGGTTGGATGACCATGTGACTGCACCCTCGGTTGTTTGCTACGCAGAACTNATATATATATTTAATAAAAAAGTTTGTTATAAATATAGTAACTAACTAATATTAATTATATTGATAGTCTTATTACTTCTGATACACAGGCTTGATACACTTAAAATTAAATCTTATAATTCAAATTTTTATATATTAATAAATAATTAAACAAATATTTATAATATTTGTATATTTATAGAACATATTTATAAAAAAAAATTTGATAATTTTCTGATTTAATATTTTTAAAAAATTTTAAAATTGCTCAATTTTTTTAAAAAAATTAATAAAAATTTGATTTTTTATAGTATTTATAAGATTAACTAATTAAAATTAAGTATTTTTTTGTGCTATTATGCAAGAATTTGGTTTAACTATATAAAAAATATGTACAAAATTTCAAATAAGATTATTATGTAGCAAAAAAAATTATAATAGTAAATAAAATGCCAATTTATTATATAAAATTATGATATAAATCTTTAAAAACTTATAACTTTTGATTTAATGATTCAATTTTGATAATTTATCAAAATGATTCTCTCAGTAAGAGAATTCTAATGAATTCAAAATCATCAAAATCTGATTACGTAATCATGTGATCAGATTTTAATAATTTCAGATTCATTAGAATCCTCTCACTAAAAGGATCATTTTGATAGTTAAATTATCAAAATTGGATTAGTAGATTAAAAGTTATGAATTTTTAAAAATTTATATAATAAATTTATATAAAAATTGTTAATTGATATTAAAAAATTTTTAATAAAATATGAATTTGGGATACAAACAAAATGATGAATCACCTAGTGGAAAGTACAATATACGAAATAAAGCTCCCTGGCCTAACCAACTATAAAACACCAACCATTCTACAAGAAGTTAGAAGACTGTTGGAAATAATACAAAAATATATTACGAAATCCAGTTGGGAGTAGCTGTTTCACATAGAAGGAGTGAGAGCTAACTTGCTAAAAATAGGGGTAGTTCTCACTCAGGCTAGTTACACAATATAGCTAATACTCACCTACCTTTAGGTAAAGTTAGTGTTTCGCACAGATCGGATCGGATGGATATTTTTAAAGATTCGCATCCAATCCGAAAACCAGATCGAATCCAAGTCCAGATTCGAATCTGAATAAGAAAGATCTGAATCCGGATCCGGATCTGATAATAGATAATGCTTTTTTTTAAATATGCACTTATTTGCATAATCGCTTTGATATTTTTTTAATTATTTTTTCTGGTTTTTTTTTAATTATTACAATATTTTTTAATTATTGCGATATTTTTTAAATATTACAATATTTTTTTAATCATACAAAAATTACGATAATTTTTTAATTATTATTTTTAAATCGTTAATAATTAAGGGTAGGGTGAACATAGATCATTTTTAATAGTGATCACGTTGTAATCATATGAAATCAGGTGATCAACCAATCAGGATTGTAAACAATATAGGTTCAACCAATCAGAATCAATAATTTTTGTGTGACCTAAGAAAATTTGGGGGCACCTATGTTTTTTTTACCAATATATGAAGGTAGATTTTTTCAAATGATATAGGGTTTGAAATTTTACTATAACAAATAAAAAGCTTCAAATTATATGCCATGAAATTTTGGGGAACATTGGCAATAATTCTAAAAAGTTTTATTAGAAGCATGTGTTTGATTTCTATATAAAATTTTGCTGTATCACGTAAATCATATGAAAATTGATCTATGTTTACCCTACCCTTAATGTCATAACTTTTAAAAGAACTTTTGAACCAATTTATTTTCCAAGCGAATATCTTATAATTTAAATAAAAATTATAAAAAAATATTATTATTATAGGACCCAGACATCTCTCATATAGGTCATAACTGATCTGCATGAATTTAGACATTTTTGCTACCCCTAAAATCAAGTAAATTTGCTAAAAGTTGGATTATTACATATAAATTTTATAGTAATTTGCTAAAAGCTTAATTATAACATTTAGTATTGGGTAAAAAAATATAGAGCAAATTTTTTTATTTGAATTTTATGGATCCATAGAATTCAAATAAAAAAATTTTTATTGAATTTGATCAGTTGGTTAGTGGTAGTTGCTAAGATACTTTCGCTCAAGTTTTAGAAAAAATCAAAACTTCTATCAAAAACAAGTTGCACCAAAGTTTTCTAAAACTTTGAGTGAAAGTATTTTAGCAACCACCTAATCAAATTCGATAAAAATTTTTTTTATTTGAGTTCTATGGATCCATACAATTCAAATAAAAAAATTTTCATCAAATTTGATCAGGTGGTTGCAGAGATATCCTTGATCAAAGTTTTGTCAACAAATTTAAACGTATCTATCATGTGATACATGTTTTGAAATTCTCTAAAACTTTGGTCAAAGATATCTTTGCAACTATCTGATCAAATTTGATAAAAATTTTTTAATTTGAATTCTATGGATCCATAAAATTCAAATAAAAAAATTTTCATCAAATTTGGTCAAGAACTTGTAGAGATATCTTTGATGAAAGATTCTTTTATTTCTATAAAGTATATTATAAAGAAGCTGCGCCAAATGAAAAAAAGCTATTATGGAATAAATATTTAACCAAATAACTTGAAATTTTAGAAAGCAAAATTTTAGCCTATTTTCTATTGATTATATTAGTGCACAGTAATTTGTTTCATTTGAACTTGTAAAAATCTAGCCTGTGATAATGATTTTTCTGTTTTCATCAAAATTGAAAATTTTAGAAAATCCCTAATCTGGAAGCAAATTGAAAAATTATCATAACTTCATCAATATTAATCTGTTTTTGATGAAATTTTAATTGAAGACTATCGAATACCTATTCTATCAACTTACTAAGTCACGTTTTGAAGGTTTCATTTTGAGGAAGTGCTTCTGGAAGTATTTGATGTTTGGAGAAAAACTTGCAAAGACGTATGCATCCAAATTTACAAAAACGTTAATATTTTCATGAGTTTTAAATATTTTTTCATGAAATTTGAGATTCTATAAGTCAATGTTATGCGCTACAAGTCTTGTTATAAAATTTTTTTTAGTTAGCATAGTAAAATGTTTTGTAAATTATCGCCAAACAGTGGGTTATTTTGAAAAAGCAAAAAAACATATTAGGGAAGTAACAAAAATCAGGTGATTTTCTAGGGGGAGGGGGGGTAAAAAAAGTTGAAATTATATATAAGAAACTGACTCTATATATATTAAAAAATAGGGGGGGTAGGCCTCTAATAAAAAATAATCAGGTGATTAATGACACTGCTCTTACAAAGAAACTGTATTGAAATTGTTTACAAGAACTTTCATCAAAGATATCTCCATGAGCTCTTGACCAAATTTGATAAAAATTTTTAAAAATATTATGATTTCAAAATTTTACAAATTGATTCTAACTTTGTGCTCTAAAAAACTAATTAGCATATTAAAAACTCTTCCCGACGATCCATCGAACCAACAACCACCAAACGGACCTGCAACAACACTTATAGTTAGTAACGTTTACTTTACACAAAACTTCGCCTGTAGCAACTGGAATAAGGAGTTTAGAGCTTGATGAGTCCTTGGACTGTATGGAATAATTGAAATAGAGCTGAAATAGAGGTTCCCTTTGGGTTCAAGACTCCCCCGGTGGAAGACTGCAGAACTATAGAAAAAGTAGTTGGTAAAAACCAGAAGAGTTTGTCAAGTATCTGTGGAGCTGTGGCAGAGTAGAAGCAGAAACTTGGTCAACTTTACTATTCTATATAATGCAAACTACTACACTCTCTTTACATTGGTTCCTTTCTGCCCGCTACTCAGTTTTTTCCGTAATTTTTCCAAAAATTAGCGATTTCGACATACCCTCTCCAGAAGATCAATATTGTTTACATCCAAAAATAGAAATGATAGTGCACGAAGTCACGAGAAGTCACGTGCTCGGAATGCTGCCAAACGACCATGTGGTGTCGGTGAATGACTTATGTCTGATAGACGGGATTAAATTAAAATTAGGATTGGTGGATCTCAGCCTCTTAGAAGATGTAGGGTTACGTAGTTACATTCTTTTTGTAATACAGTACTGAGATCATTTAAACCGTACTGTATAATTTTTACGAGTATAGTATAGACTCTGACTATACCAATCTAGATTTGTTTTGTTTTCTTTTACTTTTTTCTTTTTCTGTTTTGTTTATTTCTTTTTTTCTTTTCTTTCATTTTTCCTTTTTCCCTCTTTTTCTCTCATTTATATTTTGTCGTTTTCTTTTAATCTTTGTTTTTATCTTCCCCTATATTTTTTCTTTACGTGCTCGTTGTGAAAAAGCTAAAATTTTAAGAAAAGAAAGGTGATCTTGATATGGCATTCAACACCAGTTGGTGATTGACGGAAAATAACTCGGAAGCTAAATTCTGAGACCGGATTGAGACAAAGACTCTCCAAGCGATAACTAAGTTACCTGCCCAAAGTGATCCGCCATACCAAACCTTTTTTACACTAGAATATTTGTAGTCACATTTTGTATTCGTACAAGGCAGCAGAGACTGTGTAGTTCATTAATAAAAAAAGGCAAGATCGCTGAATACAAAAAAAAACTAATTAGCATATTAAAATACATTATACTAGTATATTTAATTTTATATTTCTTGAAAATTTCAGAGAAGATACTAACTACATAATAAGAGGAGTAACAAAAATCAGGTAATTTTCTAGGGGGGGTCAAAAAAGTTGAAATTATATATAAGAATCTGACTATATGTATATTAAAAAATAGGAGGGGGTAGGCCTCTGCTAAAAAATAATCAGATGATTAATGAAACTGCCCTAATTACTACAATTATTATATGAATTACTAACTAATTTGCTTAATGATAACCCCATGCAATTCAAAAAGTCAAAAAAACTCTTTCTGTAGATCCTCAAATCTGAATTAGCCAAATTCAAAATAACGCGTCCGAGCTATAAAAGCATTAAGAAGGATACAAAGTTGTATTAAGTAAAGCAGTAGAGAACTAGATTTGAGATAGAGTTAGTTAGAGTAAAAACAAGCTATCAGAAAAGAAACAGTAGATAAACTGTAAAAAGTAAATTTTTTAGAAAAGTTTTTGTCAAAAAGTGGCGATCGGTTGAAACCTTGTACTGCAGATCAAGTGCTTGACGCGTAAACAAATACAGTCAGTTACAGTATAGTAAACAAATAAACAATCGATCAGAAAGTAAACAAAACATCTAGTCATGTAATTGTGAGAAATAATTATTCCAAATAGATAAATAAGGTTCACAGATAATCAATGAACAACCAAATGGTCCCAGACTGGAAGATAAAGTTTTTAAAAGGGGGCTGTCAAGCAATAAGGCGTGGTGTGTATGAATGCACAAGGTACTTAAATAAGGGTTGTACTAGAGTACAAGTAGTAGATAAGGAGCTTGCGCAAGCAGTTCAAATAATTTCTGCAGAAGAAATATGTATAATTAGACACCTCCTTGAAGACTACTATAAAACTACGGAAAAGCAGTGGAAGGAGATTAAGGAAGAAGAGGTGGGAGAAAAGAGTAGGAAGGAGAAGTCGGAACTAAGGAAAAAGTGTTTACTAGAAGCAGAATGTGGAACAACCAATTACAGTATAGAAGAGATAGAAAGTATGGTGCTAGAGATTTCAACAAGTGGAAATAAAAGTGATCACGCAGAACAAACGTACGAAGAAAGTAGCGCAGAAGTTTTAGAGCGGGCAGGAATCATGAAAATAGAGGGTTTTGGAAATGAGAAGATAGACTTAATAGGACATCTGGAATCTTCTGTGGAGAGTTCTAGTACAGTCAAAAGAACGGAAGACATATTTAGCTCAAAATGGGCACCATCAAGCACTCTCAAAAGTAGTATAGGAAATAACAAGAAAAGAGAGAAGATGGAATTTACAACAGAAATTAGTACAAGACACAAAGAGGGTCCAGTGGAGAAGCGAGTCCGAACGAAGGCTCAAACAGCAGAAAGTGCAGAAAAAGAAGAGCCTTTAGACAGTTGGAAAGAAGAATTACTGGATAGTTTTATGGTTACATCAGATGAGGGAACGAAGATGCAAGATATCCAAGAAACTACCACAAACAGTATATTAGTAGCAAAAGGGGAGAAAGAAAGTAAGGTTTCAGGGTTAGTAACAAGTTTGAAGAATGCTAGTCAGGGCGTGAGTGAGGTTGGCGCAAATTTTAGAGTCGAAATGGAGGAAAGCTTCTGCCATGGAAATTCAGATAGGAGTTTCACGAAACGGAAGATAGAATTAACAATATGGGATCTTCTGCTAGAAGCGAGAGCAGGTTAAATTAGAAGAAACTTAAGTTTCTATGGAAAGGTTATAGTTAAGGAGTTTCAAATAAGCAAAAGATCGAAAGCAGCCTTCATAGATCTTTGGCCTAAAAATGCTAGAAGAAAAGAGTTTGTGGGAAATGCATGGGGAATTCATTATGAAAATGGAAAAATGGTCCGTTTAACCCCAGGAAAATTTGATAAAGACACCTTGTGGAAAAGGAGTAAATTCAAGGCAATTGTTAGAAATGTTTCCACATTAGCAGTCGAGACAGCTCTGCTCCGGCAGCTGAGGAACATTAAAGCGAGAGCAGTTTATATCTCATCAAACAGAAATTGGAATCAAAGGGGTACTGCTAGTATATATTTTGGCAATGAGGAGAACTTTTTAAAAAGTCAGACAGAGCAAGTCTTCTACTATAATACGAAATTAGAATGGTCGTCCATGAAAGATCAAGTGAGAACGACAAGAGTAGAAAAGCTCAAAGTTCAGTCGGAAGGCAATTTAAACTCAAGAAACAGAAGTAGAGGTGATTGTATAGAAGAAAGAGAAGGAAGCAAGTCGGGAGGGAAAAAAAGAGAAGATCGCATGCCCAGTAGGAATAAGTCACCAGGGCAGCGGAACCACTTCAATGCAGAAAGTCGTTCTTTTAAAGGCAATATGTTTAATTCTTCCTCTTTGGCAAGGCATAAGGGGAGTAACAAAAATCAGGTGATTTTTTAGGGGGGGAGGGGAATAAAAAAGTTGAAATTATATATAAAAACCTGACTATTTATATATTAAGAAAGAGGAAGGGGGGTAGGCCTCTGATAAAAAATAATCAGGTGATTAATGACACTGCCCTAAAGAGTTTTATGGAGAAAGCGTTATTTTAGAGGAGATTCTAAGGCGTCTTGATAGAATCGAGGGAAGACAATGTGAGAGGGGAAGCCCACAGCGCTCCTAACAGGTGCACCAGTTGTAGATATGGACAGTGCGATATCTAAGAGTAGTAGGGATATCATACGAAAAAAGGTGATGGGAGTAAGGAGTTTTGTGTGTGGGTTTCATAACATCAATGGTCTAAAAACACATGGACATAGGTTAGATTTTTTGACTTCATGGGCGGCAAGTGAAAGGATGGATTTAATCGGAATTGCAGAAACGAATCTAAAGGAAAGGGAGGCAAAATTTTTGGCTAAAAATGTAAGGGACTTTAGTAGTTATTGGGCGAGTGCAGCGCCAGATAAAAGTAAAGGTTCTGGTATAGGATTACTTATTAGAAGAGGTATTGAGAAGCATCTGGGTAGAATAGAAAGGTATAATGAGTATTTAATGTGGGCAAAGTTCTTTTCAAGAAATGTAATTTATTGGTAATAATAGCATACATACCCCCTAATGATGAGGAAAGGGCGAAGGTAGTTGCCGAGAAGATCAAGGAAATAATCAATACACATAGTGAAACCTGGCATATCATTTTAATGGGAGACTTCAATCACGTACCAAATAAGTTCGTAGATAAATTCCCATAGACAAATATCAACAAGAAGTTCGCGTTCTTCTCGTGGTTAGATCAAAGGCAATTTTGCGATGCTTTTAGAAAATTAAACCCTCATATTAGGAAGTATACTTGGAGTAATGGGCATTCAAAGTCGCGTATTGATCAAATATGGGTTTCAGAGCCATAATGAAAAAATTGAATAAGGCAAAAATCCAAGAAATGGAAACAATTACGGGTAGTGACCATAACTTGCCTTTAGTTAGATTGTCATTAAATCAAAACAATTTTTATAGAGGAGACGAGTTGGGAACTCTGTCGACAGAACGGGTCGTGTGGAAGTTAGATAGCATAAAGCAGAAGGATTGGGAAAGCTACTGGGCATTATTGTGGAACAAGCTTAAAGCAAGCGTCCCGAAACATCTCATGAAGGGTGATAGTGATAATATGGATCAGTCGTTACAAGGGCAAGAATTGAACTTAGATCAAGCTTGGGATATAATTGAGTCTGCAATTCAGAAAGCAACAGAGGAGTCACTGCCAAAGCGGAAGGTAGGAAACAGAAAGAAAAGGAAGATAGAGCTCAAAGAAGCAACATTTCAAAAAACAGCGAAAGATTTAGGATATTTAATTAGTAGTATTAGGAAAAGCAGAGATACTGGTATAGACTTGTCCTTAGTGCGGGGCTGGAACTGCAAAATTAAAAGTATTAATGCAAGAGCAGGAATGAGTATCGAGGACGTTAATAGACAGACCTGGAAGATTGGTTAGATAGAGCGGTTCTTTGGTAGAAAGTGGTGGAAAGTAAGTTGATTAGTGAGAATCAGTTACAAAAGGAGAAAGAAATAAAGGCATTCATTAAGAAAAGGTGTAAGATGATAGTAGATGAGCATAAGCGGATGTTAACAAGTATGCTGGAGAAACCGTGTAGTAAAGTAGAATTGGATAGGATTTTAGTAAAAGAGGAGGAATGTTATAAATTAGTTGTTGAACCAGAGAAGGTTTTGACAGAAACGGTGAATCACTTTAAAAAACAGTTTAGAAGGAGAAAACCCTACTGGGATCAATTAAGTGAGAATTGGAGAAGTGTGTACCAATCGTTAAACAGAGTCGAAGAGGAATGGTACAATCTGGTTTTATCTCCAATAGATGTAAAAGAATGGATGCTAACGCTCAGCGAGGTGAAGTTGAAATCAGCTCCAGGAATCTCCAATGTAACGTATGAGCTGATTAAGCAGGCAAATCATAAAGTACAGGTTATTTTTAAGAACTTTGCGAACCTTTGTCTGGTAAAGGGCTGCATTCCGGACAAGTGAAAAGTAGCGCAAATATACACGATTCCAAAAGGTGAAGATTGGGGGTTTGACCTTGGAAAAGTCAGACCAATTGCTTTGTTAGAAGCATTTCGCAAATGTGTAACTAGAGTTATAACCAAAAGGTTAAGCAAAGTTTGTATCGAGAAAAGCATTCTGCAAGGACCAAACTTCGCCGGCCTGCCAGAAGATTCAACGGAGGAGCCTATTCACATATTAAATGCGCTTTTAGAAGAGGCACAAGAGAAAAGGAAGGAAATGTGGCTTCTTTTTTAGAATATGAAAAAGGCTTTCGATTCTGTTAGCCTCGTAATGTTAGAAAAAGCACTCCGAAGGATCAAGCTTCCACGAATTTTAATTAAGTTCATTATTAATTTGTATAAAAATAGACGTATGAGAATAATCACGAGCTATGGTCTCACAAAAGAATTTACGGCAGAGGATGGAATCGACCAGGGGGAGGTAATTTCCCCTCTAGTCTGGCGTATTTTTTATGACCCTTTGTTGGAAAGAGTACAAAGGGATAAAGATCTTGGATTTATAGCAAAAGTAAGTAATCTTAATGCGAATGGTATCGTGGAAGGTTCTTCAAGTGTACCTCAGGCAGTCTTGGCATATGTGGATAATACCACATGGATTGCTACGTCAAAAGTACAGATGGAGAGGACAATTGAGATAGCGGAGCAGTTCTTTTATATTAACGACATTAAAATAAATGGTAGCAAATCCAAGCTTGTGGTTTTGAACTCAGGGCTCGTAGTCCAAGACAAACACATTTTATTCTGTAAGGCCAAACTGGTAGCGGAAAAAAAGCTTTGTGATGTAAAGTTCTTGGGTGTCTACTTATCCACGTCTAAAGAGCTAGCGGACATTAAACAGAAAGCTAGAAGTATAGTTGGCATGTTCGTACACTTGCTGGAAAGAAAACGGGTCACAGTTAGCCAACTCAGCTATATAAATAATCAGGTTTTGTTACCCAAGCTTGAGTACCTTCTACAGACTGCGACACTCTCGGAGAGGGAGTTGGATTTCATTCACCAGCCATTGATCCGCTTATGCAAAAGAAAGCTTGGCCTGGCTCAAACTGCTCCAAACGATCTTATATTTCACAGAGGTGTCCTGGATTTCAAGTCCTTAGCGAGTACATTACTAGCCAGGCAAGCTACAAGCGCGCTCAAAAGATTGAACAGTTGCGAAACAGTGGGCATCCTGGCAGAAATAAGAGTGAAGCAAGGCGCTATCAAAGCTGGCATTTTGAAGGATATGCGGAGCAGTCAATTTAGTAGTGAGTTTGTCAGACTTTGGAAAGGAAACTTAATGTGTAATATAATAGAGAGGTGTAAAGTAATTAATCTGAGATTTGAAGTAAGGAGTTGTCAGAAAAAAAGTATAAGAGAAAGTTGATTACTTACAGACCTGCTCGAAGGAAAGTTGTTTAAACAATCAGAGAGATCAAGAATTGATCTGGAGATTGTTGGTTTAAATCAAATCCTGGACCCGTCAGGGAGTGAATTAATGACATGGAAGCAGATCAAGGTTGCGAGAGGAAGAAGCATGAAGGGGAAGGCTCCACGTTGGTTTTCTAAAATGGAAGAAGTAATTTTAAAGAGTTTGGATTCAAGGAAAATTAAGGAAGAATATCAGCGAGAAGTTGAAAACTGTATGGCTTTACAATCGCAACTTGAAAAGTTACAAGCTGACAAAAGGGTAAAAGATTGAGTGATCGTGAAAAAGAAGAATGTGGACCATATTCTTTTAGGTCGGGTGGACAGAAAGCTGAAGCACAAAGCTCTTGTAGATTATTGTTTAGAGGTACAGGCGGAAAACGAATTAGTCAGAATCGAAAAGTGTAAGGGATGTCAGTTGAACAGTAAGAGAAAAGAAAATGACTGCCAGTTTATAGCAGACCGGAATGAGCATGTAAAGTCAATAAGTGGAGTTTTTAGAAAAGAAAACAAGTGGCATTTGACATTTCCGTTAAGTTACTACAAAGGTTTCTGTCCAGTTGGTATTGCAGAAGATCATAATAGTACTAAGGAAGCGGTGGAGGCAGTAGAAATTAGTTCATACGAATTGGAGTTGATCGAGAAGCAGGGTTTAGGTGGAAGAGTTAGTGTTTTGCTAAAGGACTTGGCGTTGAAGAATATAAGGGAGAATAGAGTAGATTATGTGTTTTATACGGATGGTTTGTGGTATAAGGAGAAGGCAGAGTTGGAAGATAGGATAGGTGCCGCTTGGGTACAACTTGATAGAGAAGAAGATGAGATAATTTCTTTTGGAAAAGTTAGAGTAGTCGACTGGCCTTCGTTGACAAGACCAGAGTTAGTTGCAATTTTGTGTTCGCTATTAGTAGCCAAGGCATACGCACAGGTCACAATTAAAACGGACAGTTCAGCTGCAATTAGTTCGAGGTAGGACCGTCCCAAATATGGAAACTATGGTTTGACTCAGGGCCGCCGATCTGCATATCGATTCAACCAATCAAAATTGCGAATTTTGACTATAAGCACGAGTAATAGAATTGATATTGCGGTAAAGTTGAATTGTAAGTTGTATTTGGCTTAGAGATGGGCAAAATTATTATGTATTCTTATTTAATATTATTTAATATTATCAAAGATTTTTCGCAATAGATAATAATAAGTAATTTTACGATCATTCTATTTTTAGCAATAAATTTTCGTTCAATCGCTTTATGAACCGCATAATAATTATAAATCATTAATTGGTTATTTGCTTTTCTTAATTGTAAATTGCTTATAAAACCGATCATGAAGCCGCATAATATTTATAAATCATTTATAAACCATCACGTATATCACTTAATTTTAATGATCACGATATTCCCATATTATTTATTAAAAAAATTTTTTTAATGTAATTTTTATTTAATATTTAAAAAAGATTTTTTTGCATTTTCTAGTAAATTATCTTCTATTCCTATATCACCTGCCACTGCCTCAGTATCGTCTAATTCATCCTCACCAGTATCTTTAGTATGCTCTTCAATAAATTCGTTTTCGCCTAAATTTTTTGTCATACTTACTTTTAGTGCTTCGATGTTAATTTTAATTTTATTTTGAAGATAGTCTAAACAAATTAAACACTTAAAATTGCATATTCGTAAGCAACGGCTATGATAGCCATGCCCACACGCGAGAACAATACCATTATCAAAACAGTTAGTATAACTAATACAATCACAATGTAAAAAATCGCATAAGACACTTGTATACGGTTTTCTGGAGTTAACGAAACCTCTTGGAAGGTGACGATCGGTTATTTCATAACCTAAAGAAGGCAACTTATATGTATTAATACCATTATCAGACGAACTAATAATTAAAGGATATAGATGTCGTGATTTGTACATCTTCGTAAATATTTCTAAAAGCAACGTGGCACACTTTTGGGATAACATATGTAATTGCTTCGGTTTGTAAGGATATTTCATAGAATTCACGAAATGTTGACGAAAAGCGTTATCTTCTCGAGTTTGAAACATAAAACGCGCCTCTTTCTGCAATTGATCTGCTGTAAAAAATTTAGCCGTACGTCGTCGAATGATGCTATGAACCGTTTCTACAGGACAATCACTTAAAGATGCGAGATGTTTAGTGATCATATTCATTATTGGATGATTAGTTTCGGTCCAAAAAAATATATCAGAAAAAAACATTAACGGGGCACGCTTATAATTTCTTCGATCAAATCGAAGAAATAAATCACTCCAACAACGAAAACAGGCTTCTTCATAAGCAGCCCAGTCGCCTTCTCGATGATGCACTGCATAAACGTCGAGAACTAGGGGAATTAAATTATTTAGAAGATCGGTTAAATATAAAAATTTAATGTTTTTGCATGTATGACCAAACTTCGAATAAACTATGTTAGATATGTCAAGCCACGCCGCACGCATAAGATGGAGAATTAAGTCGATTCGCCATGGTCGCGGCTTTTTACCAAGATTCTTCTTTTTTCCAAATATGCCCTTGTAAATATCATTAAATAGAAGTGAATTTTGCTTAAAAACAAGTTCACGACTATTCAAAGACACATGAAGAGGTCCCATAATAGGCAAGAACGACGTAACGAATGAAGGAATAACCTCATTGTCGAGAAGAAGCCGATGCGCAATAGCCTTGCGAATAAAGAACTGACCAGGCCAATCCGCGACAATAGGGATTACGTGGTTGGAAAGGTACTCTTGCATCGATTCTTGATTATATACAATTTGAAGGGCTTTTGTATAATCTTCAACCCCTTTCAAATTGCCTCCGACGAAATCAAAAAGAATGGCGTTTTGTATATGCCGGTCGCTCGCTTTTTCTACTAACCTGTCATTATAACTATGCAAAGTTAGTTTTTCAATGAGCTTATCGTCGAAACACTCACCTCTATAATTTTGACAACGTTCGTGATAAGGAATACCAAGAGTGGTAATAAACCGTTCATCGAGGTGTTTTATTATCAGCTCACTATCGATAAACTTTGGATTGAGCATCCCGTTACGTGGTATCGCCGTTATAGAACATGGATTTGCCACAATTGTTGCCATGTGTGCTGGACGAGATGTACTTGTAGAATCAGACTGCCGGGGAACATGAATATTGTGATAGTCATCAATATTCAGAACGAAAGCTTTATCCAAATATTTAGAAAGAGCGTTTTCTACATATTTTTCATGGGCGTCTGCAATTTTTTTTTTCCTTCGGTCTACCGATCTTGACATTGTAGACACACCAAGATTTGCCAACGTATCTATGCCTTCATTACTCGTACCTGCAGAATCCAAATAATACGCTACATCGAACTTAAAGGAATTAATTTTTGTATTATTTAACGACGCAAGAAGATAACAAATATGAATAATTGATTTCTTAATACGATTCATGGTTTTCTCACCGCGCTCAAGTGGCCTAGCTGCTAAATAAAGTTGATCAAGAAAATTTTCCAAATATTTATTTGCTTGAAATACCTTCCGCAGTTCATCATACGAATAAATAGGACCTTCCTTCTTTACATGCTCTCTTTCGTAGAAAAGTCTTGACATGGCCTCAATAGTCCTGACGAGATCGATCATACTTACCTCCTCGTCCATGGTTTCCACATTTTCCTCTATTTCTTCGCTAGTTGTAACTTTAACTTCTTCAACTTCAACTTTTACTCGTTTGGCTCCTCTTCGAAGTGGATTTGCTACAAAATTCATATAACAATTATGGCATAATTTACCACCTTTCGTCCACGTTACCTTAGTTAAACCATTATTTTCCACTTCCTCCCATTTTTCGCCTTTCAAGGAACGGAATATAGTTGGTCCAGTGGTTTCGCAATTCATACAATTCTTAGAGTCGGTCATTTTTTTGCTGAGCAATTCTAATATGAAGGTCGAATGATTCAAAGTGATTCAACTGATATTCTTATAGTACAGCACGAAAACTTCAAGTTTTGCTTAATACGCTTTGTGGGTTTACAGATGAGATAATCTACCCGAGCTTCCGAAAAAAGTATTGTAAAACGTATGTAAAACGTATAAAAAAAAATCTTTATTAATTGTGTAACGATCTACAAGATCGGGGCTCGAGGTAGGACTGTCCCGAGTGCCCCGATCTTGTAGATCATTACACAATTAATAAAGATTTTTTTTTATACGTTTTACATACGTTTTACAATACTTTTTTCGGAAGCTCGGGTAGATTATCTCATCTGTAAACCCACAAAGCGTATTAAGCAAAACTTGAAGTTTTCGTGCTGTACTATAAGAATATCAGTTGAATCACTTTGAATCATTCGACCTTCATATTAGAATTGCTCAGCAAAAAAATGACCGACTCTAAGAATTGTATGAATTGCGAAACCACTGGACCAACTATATTCCGTTCCTTGAAAGGCGAAAAATGGGAGGAAGTGGAAAATAATGGTTTAACTAAGGTAACGTGGACGAAAGGTGGTAAATTATGCCATAATTGTTATATGAATTTTGTAGCAAATCCACTTCGAAGAGGAGCCAAACGAGTAAAAGTTGAAGTTGAAGAAGTTAAAGTTACAACTAGCGAAGAAATAGAGGAAAATGTGGAAACCATGGACGAGGAGGTAAGTATGATCGATCTCGTCAGGACTATTGAGGCCATGTCAAGACTTTTCTACGAAAGAGAGCATGTAAAGAAGGAAGGTCCTATTTATTCGTATGATGAACTGCGGAAGGTATTTCAAGCAAATAAATATTTGGAAAATTTTCTTGATCAACTTTATTTAGCAGCTAGGCCACTTGAGCGCGGTGAGAAAACCATGAATCGTATTAAGAAATCAATTATTCATATTTGTTATCTTCTTGCGTCGTTAAATAATACAAAAATTAATTCCTTTAAGTTCGATGTAGCGTATTATTTGGATTCTGCAGGTACGAGTAATGAAGGCATAGATACGTTGGCAAATCTTGGTGTGTCTACAATGTCAAGATCGGTAGACCGAAGGAAAAAAAAAATTGCAGACGCCCATGAAAAATATGTAGAAAACGCTCTTTCTAAATATTTGGATAAAGCTTTCGTTCTGAATATTGATGACTATCACAATATTCATGTTCCCCGGCAGTCTGATTCTACAAGTACATCTCGTCCAGCACACATGGCAACAATTGTGGCAAATCCATGTTCTATAACGGCGATACCACGTAACGGGATGCTCAATCCAAAGTTTATCGATAGTGAGCTGATAATAAAACACCTCGATGAACGGTTTATTACCACTCTTGGTATTCCTTATCACGAACGTTGTCAAAATTATAGAGGTGAGTGTTTCGACGATAAGCTCATTGAAAAACTAACTTTGCATAGTTATAATGACAGGTTAGTAGAAAAAGCGAGCGACCGGCATATACAAAACGCCATTCTTTTTGATTTCGTCGGAGGCAATTTGAAAGGGGTTGAAGATTATACAAAAGCCCTTCAAATTGTATATAATCAAGAATCGATGCAAGAGTACCTTTCCAACCACGTAATCCCTATTGTCGCGGATTGGCCTGGTCAGTTCTTTATTCGCAAGGCTATTGCGCATCGGCTTCTTCTCGACAATGAGGTTATTCCTTCATTCGTTACGTCGTTCTTGCCTATTATGGGACCTCTTCATGTGTCTTTGAATAGTCGTGAACTTGTTTTTAAGCAAAATTCACTTCTATTTAATGATATTTACAAGGGCATATTTGGAAAAAAGAAGAATCTTGGTAAAAAGCCGCGACCATGGCGAATCGACTTAATTCTCCATCTTATGCGTGCGGCGTGGCTTGACATATCTAACATAGTTTATTCGAAGTTTGGTCATACATGCAAAAACATTGAATTTTTATATTTAACCGATCTTCTAAATAATTTAATTCCCCTAGTTCTCGACGTTTATGCAGTGCATCATCGAGAAGGCGACTGGGCTGCTTATGAAGAAGCCTGTTTTCGTTGTTGGAGTGATTTATTTCTTCGATTTGATCGAAGAAATTATAAGCGTGCCCCGTTAATGTTTTTTTCTGATATATTTTTTTGGACCGAAACTAATCATCCAATAATGAATATGATCACTAATCATCTCGCATCTTTAAGTGATTGTCCTGTAGAAACGGTTCATAGCATCATTCGACGACGTACGGCTAAATTTTTTACAGCAGATCAATTGCAGAAAGAGGCGCGTTTTATGTTTCAAACTCGAGAAGATAACGCTTTTCGTCAACATTTCGTGAATTCTATGAAATATCCTTACAAACCGAAGCAATTACATATGTTATCCCAAAAGTGTGCCACGTTGCTTTTAGAAATATTTACGAAGATGTACAAATCACGACATCTGTATCCTTTAATTATTAGTTCGTCTGATGATGGTATTAATACATATAAGTTGCCTTCTTTAGGTTATGAAATAACCGATCGTCACCTTCCAAGAGGTTTCGTTACCTCCAGAAAACCGTATACAAGTGTCTTATGCGATTTTTTACATTGTGATTGTATTAGTTATACTAACTGTTTTGATAATGGTATTGTTCTCGCGTGTGGGC
Organism: Gigaspora rosea; assembly: GCA_003550325.1. NCBI lineage: Eukaryota > Fungi > Glomeromycota > Glomeromycetes > Diversisporales > Gigasporaceae > Gigaspora > Gigaspora rosea. Next base: position 5,544 of record QKWP01001663.1, on the reverse strand, counting down.
ATGGCTATCATAGCCGTTGCTTACGAATATGCAATTTTAAGTGTTTAATTTGTTTAGACTATCTTCAAAATAAAATTAAAATTAACGTCGAAGCACTAAAGGTAAGTATGACGAAAAATTTAGGCGAAAACGAATTTATTGAAGAGCATACTGAAGATACTGGTGAGGATGAATTAGACGATACTGAGGCAGTGGCGGGTGATATAGGAATAGAAGATAATTTACTAGAAAATGCAAAAAAATCTTTTTTAAATATTAAATAAAAATTACATTAAAAAAATTTTTTTAATAAATAATATGGGAATATCGTGATCATTAAAATTAAGTGATATACGTGATGGTTTATAAATGATTTATAAATATTATGCGGCTTCATGATCGGTTTTATAAGCAATTTACAATTAAGAAAAGCAAATAACCAATTAATGATTTATAATTATTATGCGGTTCATAAAGTGATTGAACGAAAATTTATTGCTAAAAATAGAATGATCGTAAAATTACTTATTATTATCTATTGCGAAAAATCTTTGATAATATTAAGTAATATTAAATAAGAATACATAATAATTTTGCCCATCTCTAAGCCAAATACAACTTACAATTCAACTTTACCGCAATATCAATTCTATTACTCGTGCTTATAGTCAAAATTCGCAATTTTGATTGGTTGAATCGATATGCAGATCGGCGGTCCTGAGTCAAACCATAGTTTCCATATTTGGGACGGTCCTACCTCGAGATCGGGGCACTCGGGACGGTCCTACCTCGAGGGTGGACCATAACTCAACCCGGGTCACCCGCCCACCCGCGGGTGACCCGGGTGATACTTACCCGGGTCAGAACACTATTTGTAAGCGACAAAAGCTATTAAAAATAAATATGATCTACGTGTGCGCATTCTGATTGGTCGGCGATATATAATCGCACCACAGGGATGCGAGATTAACATTTATCCTATATCTATATATAATTTTGTTTATAACAAGTAAACCAAATAAATCCTATGGTTCAAAAATAAGTACTTAAACCAAAAAAAAAAAAAGTAATAACATGATAATACAATTTTCTAGTTTTTAAATATAAAATAGTTTTTTATCTAATTTAGATTACTAAAGTATAAATATTATACCAATTTTTTATAGCAGTTCAATAGCTAACTCTAATTGCAATTAATAGATGTGCTTATTAAATGATTAGTTAGAAACTTTAATTTAGTATTACTATATCAGATATATTATTGTAATATAATTGCTAATAAAATAAACAGAAACTATTAAATATCTAAAGCTAAAAATTTATTTATTAGGGCCACTAGCTAAAAACAAAAAAAAACAGATAAATTAGATATGATTATTATGGACAAGATCACTCCGGACAATAATGAACTAGGAAAACAAATATATTAAATGTTCGCCAAATTTTATTAGAGCCATCAGGTTAAAAATAGGAACAGACAAATTAAATAAAGCGATGATCATCCAACCTAAAAATAGGTGCGGACAAAATCACACAAAATCTGGTCTATCGTCCTCCGTTACGCTCCTCTATTCCTATTATCATACAATAATCATATAGTGTATATATACTGTATATATACAAATTATTATTTAAAAAATAACAATTTTAAAAATTTCTATTATACATATAGCACTAATCTTTTAATAAAACATCTATAATATTAGTTTATTAGATCTTGTAATTAGATAACAAAAAAAAATAACTTCTATACATTTGGAGATTCGGAATTAGTCGACTTAGTCAACTTCAGAACTTAGCCAGCTAAATCGGTCAATTTTTTTGAAAAATCAGATTACGTAGTCAATTTTAATAAAAAATAAGATTAATCTCATTTAATTTAATTATAAATATATATTATATTTATGTTACGTATCTGGTATAAACTTTAAATCGAAAATACATATTTGGATTCCAATGTCGGACGATGACTAAGTCACAATATTTATTATTTGGTCATAATATATAAACATATAACTTTTGGATCATAAGATCATTAAAAGGTCATAAATTAGACGTATTAACCTTTGTTATGACCAAATGCTTATGACAAGTCATAAAGATTATACAGTATAGGTCATTTAAGTTGATTTTGGATCTTAAAAACAGGTGTAAATATATTTATTTATTATAATAAGTATCTTGAATTTCTTTTATCGATTTGATCGGATATTACATTCTTGGTGTTAGTAGTCGAAGCCTTAAACTATCGACTAACGCTAATGTTACTGTATAAAAATCGGCTTGCCGGAAAAATAATAAAACAAACGATCTTTTGACCTATTTATTTTTGATATTTCAAATTTTACAAATTAGTGAAAGTTGAAAAAAAATACTATATACATCCATTATTAGAAATTTATAATAACTGAGGCATAAAAATTAAATAATATAATTTTTTAACCAATCATAGACTTGTGTTTTGACATGTTAAAATTCTAAACTCAATCCCTGGATTAACGTGATCACCCTAACGTTAACGCTAATTTGAAAATGAGCAATTGTTAAATTTGTATATAAATAGTAGCATTACCATCAATTTCAAATTTCTTTACGTAATAGGCATTTGTTTGGCAGATTTCAAATTGCAATTGTGAATCATAATAAGAAATAATAAACAATAATTAGTACATATATATAATAACGATAACGATAAAATAAAATAAGGGGTAAAAAAAAATAATTGTCGCGGCTGAAGCTAATATAAAATTTTCAAAATTTTTTGGTGCATTTTCTTTATTATAGTTAGGTTAGGGTTAGGGTTAATTTTGATAATAAAAGAGTATAAGTGGATTTTGGTAAGGTTTATATTTTTAAATCGAGGTCCCTAATTTCCAATTTCAGATGCGACAATAATTATTACTTATTACCTTGTCTTGAAAAAGCGCAGAGTTTTTATTTGTTGTAAGTGGAAATGGAATTGATTGTTAGAATTAGAAATTTTGGTCCGTGACTGACCAACATGTGATCATCGAAATTTAGACTATAATTTTAAAAATTTCATCAAACCAAAAAATACACCAGACCCTGAAGCTAACGCTGGTAAGCGAAATTTTTTTAAATTGATGCTAGGGTCTTATAATTTTTATGCCAGCTCTATAAAAAGTTTGGCCAACAAAACAACATTCACATAATCAAAATTATAATAATAAACTATATAGTTAATTAATATATATATATGTATGTAACATAAAATTAACCAATAACAATGCAGAATTGAACTTGGTTATATATTATATTTTATACTGCGCAGTCTAATTTGTTAATTATAATACTGTAATAATGCTAAATGTATATATCTTTTCGTTTAAAATACATGATTGAATAAATTTAATCAAAACTTATGAATGGTATATTTTTGTTTGTAGTCTAAAATTTTTTGTTGAGAAGATATAATTAAGAATCGTTAAATGAAATTTGATATATTTATTCCGAAAATTAGGTTGCATTCCATCCTTCATCCCATAAACCATCATTCCCGTTGAATGTTGTGGTGCTGTTTGTATTAGCCAATGTTGCATTAGTTGGTGACATCATTACAATTGGATCAATTACTCGTAATTCTTCCTTAAGATTATTACGAGCTAATGTGTCTATTTCCTTCGATACTTGAGAAATTATTTTCTGAAAATCAAATATATATATATATATATTAATAATGATTTGCAGATACAGTGTATAAAATCTGCGCAAAAATTTCTACGAAATAAAAAAATAAAAAGTAATATTCTTCAGTTCAGATTTTATATACTGCCTGGATGGTATTATAAGAACAGTCAGGTCTTGTCACAACGAATACATGAAATATCTGTTATGAAAACTTAATTATGGTTTACTATTTCAAGGTTCCCTGGAGCAAGGCTTGACTGTATATATTGTATTTAATATTTTTCTACCTTAAATTTTCCATCAACTTTCAGTACACTTTCTATAAAATTGGTCGCCACTGTATTAGTAGTCCCTATCAGAAGTTTGTTATATACTTCCACAAGCATGTCACATAATGTATAGAATGTTTGAAAATAATCCAAATCGAAAGGCTATAGAGAATGAAAGAATCAAATGTTTAAAATTTTTTTAAAATGTTTATAATATCGCAAAATTTATGAAAAAAATATTGAAATTCTGCTTACTATATTTGGAACAAAAAGATATGTATACTCTCCACTTTCCTGAAATGATGAATCTTCATGTTTTGTTATTTTTGATTTTCTAAAAAATATTTTCTTCATAATAGATGTTTTAAGAATTGTTAGCCTTGTTCGACTAAATGCACGAATTAATGTGAATTATGTTTACCATTTTTTGTTTAGAGTGATCATTGGTGTGATATTCAAATTCTTGTAGCATAACACTCAAAGCTTTAACGTAGTCTTGTGGGTTACTTATATCAAGTATTGATGCCAATGAACAACCAAGAATAAAAAAGTTTCCTGTACTATATAAATTAAACATACTAAGTCTAAATGCTGTGGTTGTAACACTGAAATAATTGAAATTATATAATTGATTTTACCGTTTTTTCATTCTGGCATTTTCATACATCATTCCCAAATCTTCTTTACTTAAACATACTGTATTAAACCAATGTATCCTTCCTTCATGAACTCGCTTCAAATATGAAAAAGTCGTTATACGTTTTTGTACAAGCTCATATAAAAAGTCATATGAAGACGTTGTTCCAATATGATCTGAAGAATTTGAAGGTGAGCGAGGACTTGGTGTTGGAAAGTGTGCGGCTGGTAAAATTGTATTTGCAACAGCGTTCGAGGTTAGCGCATTTGAAACGTTTGAATTTGCTGATTTGTCCATGCGCGTTATTTTATCTCAAATATTTTTATAAACATTCGCAACTCGATTTATATTTACGGAGAGTTTTAATGTTATTATCTTTTTAAGCTCAAATTCAAATATCATAACCTTAAAAAGATGAACAATTCTCTAAAGTCAGCATGACGGAAGTTCTATATTATTGGCCGCAGATATGCACATCGTAGATCCTAATTTGTTAGATGTGATTGGCCCAAAAAATTTATACTACTGTAGTAGTACGTACGATCTTATCGATCAAAAAATTTTGTAGTCAAAAAATTCGTCGCGAATAAAGCTGTGTTTTGTTGAGTTTCTTCGTAGTCGAGTTTACGTGTGATTGAAGATTTGTTAAGCAGAAGTTTAGTTGGGCTTTTGCTATATTAAAGCTTTATTGTGGTCGAGTTTCACTATAGTCGAACTTCAGTGGTCAAGTTTCGCCGGGTCAAGTTTCGCCGGGTCAAGTTTCACCGGGCCAAGTCTGTTGGTTAATTTTCGCCGTGGTCAAGGGTCTTTCGCCATTGCCAAGGAGTTGGTCGTGTTTTTCCGGGGTCTTTACCATTACCAAGGGCTAGGTTTCTCCGGGTCAAGTTTCTTTAGGTCAGTTTTTCCAGAATAAGGTCTCTCCAAGATCAAGTTTTATAGTACCGGTAAGTTTTATCGCTGCTATTATTTAATATATAGTGAAAGAAAACATATTACTTTCAATGACTAATT
>QKWP01001662.1:32351-114898 GCA_003550325.1 Gigaspora rosea | reverse complement strand
ATGATCAATAAAACCATTGTTCATATTTCTGGTCAAACTTGCAGATCATTTGACCACATTTAAAGTTGTTTTGTTCTAGATCTGGCCAAATGATCTGCAAATTTGACTAGAATTATTAACGATTTGTTTTGATCATGTATATTTAATAATTGATTGTAGACTATTGCGGTTTGCAAAAATATGTTAAATTTGCTGATCAAAAAAAAAAAATCGTTGATTTCTTTTTTCCCGGCAAATATAAAATGAAAAGATTATTTTAAAATAAAAAATATTAACTAATTATTTAAAATAAAAAATACCAATTAATTATTTAAAATAAAAAAAAAAAACTTAAAAAACTAAAATTAAAAGAAATAAAAAAAATTAAATAATAATTTAAAAAAAATAAAAATAATGAAAAAAAAATAAATAATAAAAATGGTCCTGCTTGGCTGTACTTCATTTAAGTTTATATGAATATTCAAGAAAATCTGAGCTTCCGAAATCAATCGTGAAGAGCTAAAGAACTAGTATTAATGAGTAAGAAGAAATATTTAACTAAACATGTAACTTTTATGGAAATAACAATTACAAAAACAATTATTCAAATCGATACTCCTTTACATTAATTTTTAAAGCATTCAATCAATGATTTATGTGATACAAAATTTATTCCGATCTGTGATCACTGCATACAATAATGCAGATCTGATCACTAGATCACGAGAATTTTGGCTGTAAAAATTGCACGTACACACGAAGTTTTTTTGCATTATATAATTTTTTTATTTTTATTTGTTTGTTTCTCTCTTTTGTAAGAGGAATCTAATGTTAACTACTGAATCAAATTTATCTGACCTAAGGCCATTTGAAGTTAATTATTCAGTTAACATCACTTTTTAGAACTGGCTAAAGAGATGGTCAAAAACGCAAAAACAAGCAAAAAAATATTAGCAATTAGTATGCAAAATAAGAAAAATAAAAAGAAAAGTATTCCAAAATGTTTCTAGTATAAATTATTCTTTTTTATATAATTTGAAAAATTCAAATTTGTATGTAAGTGCATGAGTTTTGTATTTATAACAATCACCTGCCTATATAAAACATGTACTTCATTGCACTTAAAATATTGACCAGTTTTGAGAAAAACAATTTTGATTTTTTAAGAAAACTAATTTATTGCTATTAAATTTATATATACTGTAATAGTTTATTATTAAACTAATTAATTGTTAAACTTTAAGAGCCTAAAATAATTCAAAAACAATAACAAATATTTGATAGTATTCTAGTGAATACCAATAGAAAATTTTAGTAATTTTATATAAAAACTAAGTTACAAATATTTAAAGATATGTTATATATATATTTATAATAACTTTTATCTAATTATTAGCATCAATTATTATATTTATTCAGTTTTATTGAGTTGCTAAATCCTATTTACTAAAAAAAGCAGGTTATAACTTGAATTATTATAATGAATTTTACAGTTACTACAAATTTGTATAGATTCTATTATTTTTTTTAATGTTTAAAGTGTATCTTTATTAAATTTAAGGGTAGGGGTATATAAATCATTTTTCATATGATCTGCATGGTACAATAAAATATTATATAGATAGTAAAAATATATGACTAATAAAAGTTTGCAAAGCCACTGCCAATCTTTATCAAATTTTGGTAGTTTGTAATCTAAAACCTTCTATTTATAGTAATGATATTCTTTAAATCATATTACTATAAAAAAACATAGTTACATATGTCGTAAAATTCCCCCCAGTTAGCCCAAATTTCCCCCAGTTACACAAAAAAAGATCTACCATGCTTCTAGATCAAATAATTATCCAATCAGATTTATAAATGCCTATTGCCGTTTTCTTTGACCTTCCCTACTATTACAGTATTATAGCTTGTGCGGTAGGCTTAGAAACAGAATCTGCTTTTTACAATGTACGTATGTAAATAAAAAACTGAATTTTTAGACATCGCTGTGATCTTGGAAATTTGACTCAATTTTGGTAAAAAAAAAAAGACTCACGTATTTTAGAGCTTTTGCCTCCTGTAACTATTCCGTGACTCTTCATCCAACTTTACAAGGTAACATAAGAATGTTGAAGCAGAAGATTTAGAAGGTAAGGTCGGCACTTGCGTGGGTTGTCATTAATGCAACGAAAAAATCGAAAAATATGGTTTAAATGAAATATTTACAATTATTTGGGTTCCAATTATTCCATGACTGTACATCACGAAACTATATATATAACTGACTGATTATATATTTCTGTATTTCAGAGTTCTGACTAAACAATTTCCAAATGGCAAAGTTTTCTGAAAAACTTTCAAAATGATTGATTGCCTTGAACTTTTTGATGACAAAGATGCTGATATGATTGCAAAATATCCTGAAAAGGTTTTTGAATCAGAAGCTTTCACCTCTCTTCCAGAAAATGCTCTAATTTCATTAAGTGAGGTGATTTACAGATAGATGAAAAGGAAAAATCTGGGAACATGTTACCAGATGGGAATTGCTCAAAGCGCAGATTTACCGACCGATCTTAATTTTTAAGATAGTGGCTAACATGATGGAACAAAATCTTTAGAAGGATCGGTCTCTTAATAAAAATATGTGAATGTTCGTCTGTTTAATGATTAATAATAATATATGACAATTGTCTCTGCATATACTTTGATATAAGGGTGCTCTCAAGTACCTAAATTAATAGATCGGTGCTCAATTTTTAATTAGCAGATTATAATTAGGATGATCAAGTCATCGCAATGAAAAAAAAAGATCATCTTGACCATCTTTTTAGAACAGGGTGAAACCTGAGTTGCGAAATAGTGAAATCCGCTTTGTAGATCGGGTTAGGGTGAAATCCGCGTTTTATTATGTTTTTAATTATATAAAAGCGGATTTCACCCTCATGTGATGATCATAGCAGATTTCACTATTTCACAACTCAGGTTTCACCCTGTCGTATCTTTTTTTATCGTAGGGCTGTAACTTAAGATCCGCATTTCGCACTATGAACCTTCAGCAAAATGTTGAAAGAATTACCTCGATTAATTATGGTGCTTGTGCACGATCTCATTTGATCAAGAATGCTTAAGAGCACCCTAGATATTTATAATCGGGCAGAGCGGAGGGAAGTGGAATGAAGACCTTAAAGCCGTATACTTAAAAATTTTGCTAATGTTTGGCTCCCACCCCTATATATGTAATGTAAAGTAATAAATTGATTAATAAACTGATAATAGTTTGACATACATATATATTATATATATATATTTTTTTTTTTTACATTGAAATTTATGATAAAATGCAACACAAGAATTTATATGCCTGAACAAAAGATCGCAAGAAATGATGCTAGAGGATTAGCTTCGATGACACTTTAAGAACAGTTATCGAAATACCCAATACATAGTAAATTAACAAAAAGACAAAATCGGTGCTTTTCTTCTATTATCTATATTTAGTATTTTATTTTCTCATTCCATATCTAGTTAGCCTTTTTTGCTTTTTATTTGTGTCATAGTACTATCAGGATAGAACGATGCTAGGCTCATTTTGGTAATCGATAGTTCTTTAAATTATTTCTTAATTAGGCACGGGTTAATATAAAAATATTTGGAAATTCATATTTGGTCTTATACATAAAAAGTATATCATACAAAAGGAAAGCTAATAATGTTTTTCGTCATGTACAATTTGTTGGGGTGGGTAACTTTATTTGTTTTGTAATGCCATTTAGAAAAATGTAATTGATTGTTAAATTGATACTAGGCTCATTTGGTAGCTAATATTTTTTCGCATTATTTCTAGATTAGGTGACAAGTTACAAGTTGTTGGGGTGGTAATGTTATCTCAATAGTAAAAAAGGAAATTTATTAATGAGTCAAAGATGTACGATTGCAATTCTTATTGAAGTGTTTGTTATTGCTTATATAGTAAAAGACTTTTTAATAATAGTGAATGACATAATTAAAATTCATTAGTCACTACAAAATTAAATTAATGTTTGTTAACTGTATTAGTTAGAATGTATTTAAACACTTACTTTTTGATCCTAATAAAGTTTTTTTTTAGAATTCAATTCTACAAAAATAAATTAATAAAAGTTAGTAGACAATTCAAAATTAAAAGCAACTTTTATTGAATGACTCCCAAAAATCTATATATTAAATAAACTTATTATTAACTTGTTCTTGTGCCCATATTCATACTCTATTTAGAAGTTATTCTTTGTGCATAATAAAATTATTTGATTTTTATAAACTTATTAAATCAAAACAATTGGTTATAACATAAACTATATCTAAACAGATTTTTTTTTTTTTTGTGTTAAAGTTCCCGCTCTGGGTGAGAGTTTATTTAATCAAGCCTGTGGATCAAGGGCGCCTCTTTGGGCGCACCCACAATTGAGTTACATTGAATGAGAGTACAACTAGCCACATGTACAACTTTTGGTTGTCTAATTTAAGTAGTCTGCTCGAAGGTTCTACACTAGTTGCCATACCTACAACCCGACTAGGAGGTTGCCTATTTAAACCCTAAGGTCCAAGCTTCGCATGTTAATCCTACTTGTGATCACCGGTACAGCCCTCCGATACATTAGTCAGTCGAAGACAGTTTCAGATGATACCTACATCCCCTTAGGACTAATTTATCCTCGCGGGTAAACTTGGTAGAGCAGTCCCTGTCCCACACAGGTATTACCTACACTTCGGTAACTTACGCACTCACCGAGGCAAGCAACTTGCAGTTAGGGGATACCTAACCTCTACTATTACGTAATTCTGCCCTTGTAAGGTTCACACCGACCCTGGTACCCACCATCACTTTCCTACCGGTCCATCACCGGATACCCCAAACTTCCAAACCAGTTGGCCCGGAAGGGTTGATCTACCTAGCATTAGGTGCTACTATAGTTTTTTTTCCTATGGTACCTAATTCCAGAACATAGGTCCTTTTTCTCCAGTACGACTCCGGCGGCCAGGTTGGTGGACCCTCTCCTCTGAAGGTCATATCGTCCAGTTCTCCAGCTCCGGTTTCCAATATTCCGGTTCTGGTAGCACCGTCGAAGATCGTTGCTACCTTCTTACTCGGGACTTTCCAAATGGGTTTCCATTTCCCCAGTTCCTTGGATTTGTCTGTATCACCTGACACAACTTCGCCCAAAAGCTCCCATTCGAGATGGTAACCAAGGACTACAGGTGATATACCCAACCGATCGACAGGAAACGGTTACCATAAAACAGGTCTATTTTTCCAAAGCATCGCCAGTGGGATTTGAACCCTAGACCTGCCACTTGGGGGTGACAACTTACCAACTTCCCTAAGTCACCACACACTTCTAAATAGATTTTTATAATACTATATTTTAAATTTTCAATACAAAAATGGTTAAATGGTATTAACAAATTATTGCTCAATTGCCAGAAAAAAGAGTTCAAATAGATTCAAAAGAGGGATGTCTTGTTAGAGAAATCAATCCAGAATTAGAGGTATTACCTTTACATAAGCAACTTGAAGCAATTCCACTTCAAGAAAGCCCTCCTACTAATGCTGGATATTACCATTATCAACCAAAAAATAAAAAAGATGAATGGATTCCTTTGCTACCTGGATATTCTATTTTTTTTAAAACTGCAGAAAAGATTTGGAAATTTAGTATTATATTTGAAAATTCTCATCTTAAATTTTTGTGGAAAACTTATGATAATACCGATTTACAGCAACCTAAGACTGGTTTTGATTATTGTCTTTTTAAAAGTAAAAAATTAGACTATGATCCAAATAATTACCGATCTTTACCTGCTCTTCTTGGATTTATGGATGCAGAAAATATGGCTTTATTACGAGCAGCTGTTACAAAACATTATCCTAATATTTTTCAGAATTAACAAAAATTAATAAATGCAACAATAACAGAAGAGCTATTGCGTGATAATTTAAAAAGAAAAGCTGATCAAATAAGTAATGATTTTGAACATAATGAATTATTCATTTCAATAAAATATAACATATTATTGGAAAAAGAAGGTAAATATTTACCTCCAAAAAGCGTTCAAGCTTTAATGTTAGACTATAATAAAGAAAAGGCAAAAATCCACAATCTTAATCGAAAAATAACTAGCCTCAAAAAACAAATAGAACAACTAGAAAGTGAACTAGAAAAAACCAATTTTAATGAAGAAGATTTGTTGGAACAAATGTTAAAAATGCAATAAAATCAGCTAAACTAGGTTCCACAATACTAATTTCCACTGAACAATATCTTTTATTAGTACTTATACAACCTTGTCATAGTTGCAATAACAAAAGCTTTATAGATAAAGTTCTAAATGTAACATCAATTGGATTTCGGGTTAAATGCATAGTAAAGTGTAAAATATGTAATACTATTTTTGAATATATAAATGAAACAAAAGATATTCAGCTTACAAAAGCTATAGCTGCTTCTGGACTAGCAGGTGGAATATCTCGTAAGGGGCTTCCAGAAATTACGTAATATTTTGTTACTAATAAATTTTAAAATTTTATCACACCTACCCACACCTGATACTCTATTAGCCAATCAAATTTTATATTTTTTAAAATTTATTTATATATTTTAATTTATAAAATTGATAATAACTATTGTTATACTGAACAAATTTAGATAATTTAACTACCAAAATGTTCGTCTTGCTGAGACGATTCTAACAAGCCCAAAATTGCTAAAATCTAATCACAGGGTCCCAAGATCATTCAACTTTTGTGTAATTTTAATAGTGATTTTTTTAGAATCACTAAGTAAATTTCTTTAATATTGAATAACTTTTGATCCACTGGCCCGTTTTGGATGATTTAACTACTAAAATGCTTGTCTCAGTGAGACGATTATTTTAATAGTGATTTTTTTAGAATCACTAAGTAAATTTCTTTAATATTGAATAACTTTTGATCCACTGGCCCGTTTTGGATGATTTAACTACTAAAATGCTTGTCTCAGTGAGACGATTCTAACAAGCCCAAAATCGCTTAATTCTAATTACAGGATTCCAAGATCGATAAAGATTTGTATTTTTAGACAAACAATACAAATCTTTATCGATCTTGGAATCCTGTAATTAGAATTTAGCGATTTTGGTCTTGTTAGAATCATCTCACTGAGACGAGCATTTTGGTAGTTAAATCATCCAGAACGGGCCAGTGGATCAAAAGTTATTCAATATTAAAAAAATTTACTTAGTTATTCTAAAAAATCACTATTAAAATTACACAAAAGTTGAACGATCTTGGGACCCTGTGATTAGATTTTAGCGATTTTGGGCTTGTTAGAATCGTCTCAGTGAGACGAACATTTTGATAGTTAAATCATCTAAATTGGTTCTGTAGAACAATAGTTATTAATAATTTTATAATTTTATACTTTTGGCCAGGATTATAAAAATTTGACCAGAATTATAATTTTAACCTGATATTTTCAGGACCCCACCCACCCACCAAAAAATCATGTAATTTCTGGAAGCCCCCTAATGCAGTACAAAGTTTATTAGCTATAATAGGAGTTACTAATCAAATAAGTAGTAGAACATATCATCATTATCAAAAGATGTATTTTAGTCCTCTTAGAACTTGTGCAACTTCTAGTACAAAAAGTGCTTTGAAAAATGTATTGAACATACATTATCAAAAGGCAACAAAACTTTAGCTCTTGGGTTTGATTGCTCATGGTCTCATGTACGAAATGCAAACCAAGCTAGTGGTGAGCTAATATATCAAGAAATGCCACCTGGTATAATATTTTATTTATAATTATTGAGTTGATTTATAGCTAATTAAAATTATTTTTATTAGATTATTCCTACAAGCCAATCGTTGCATTTCATACAGTAGAAAAAACCAGATTTGCAAAAGATAGTAAATCAGAGCTTACTAAAATAATCCATCAAGGCAATTTTGATAAATCTTCAAGACAAATGGAACATGCTATTTTAATTAAGGTATTAAATCAAATTAGCCCATTATTAGAAGAAGCTAGTTTACATTTAGAAATATGTATTGATGGTGATTTGGACTCAAATAAAACTCTTGCAAATGTACCTATTGTTCTAATGTCTATGCTGATTTAAAACATTTAACAAAAAATATTAAAAACTCTTTACATAGTAAGTATAAAAAATTTTTATTACAAAAATTATATTTATTAATTTATATTTTTTTAATATTTTTTTAGATAAAAAATATATCAGATTTCATGCTTTTGAAGATTATATAATGCATTGGTTTCGTGGATATATTTATTCAGCAGCTTTACGAAAAGTAGACCACAGTACTTCTATACCATCTGAAGAGAAAACACGAAATATGCAAGTAGAGGGTCTTATCCAACATTTACAAAATAATCATTCATCTTGTTGGTCAGATATTTGCTGGACAAAAGATGATCCTGTCCTGAAATTATTTTGCAAGAACCTACTCTTTGTCATTCATCTAATAATCAAATTAATGAATTTCGAAAACTTTTTGAAGAAATTTTTTGTTTACCTTGTGGTCAAGGAATTGTCACATTAAATTGAACTTCCCAAAATGAATCATTTAATCGTGTAAAACTAGTATATCTAGACAAAAAAATTGATTACTAGCAATCATATTCTGCACGTCATACAATGGCTATATTGCATTACAATGAAGGATATACTTATTTGCTATCAGAACTTAGAGAAATTTATAATGGAAAACCTTTTGAAACTGAAGATTTGCATAATATTAATGCAATAGAAAAAGAGCGTTCTGATAAACTAAGATGGAATATAAATAAAATACAACAACGTAACCAAATACAGGCTAATAATTTTGCTAATGAACGTAAAGAATTGGTTGGCTTTAATTTTGATCAGGTAATTATTATTATTATAAAATAATAATTTTAAAAGTTTAACTATTTATTTGCTTACTATTATAGTTTAATAATATAGGAATTGGTTCCTTATAAATTTAAAGCACAGGACCGGCTTCGTTTCAATGAGTTTTATCCATCTTTTGCTTCATTAATAATTGACTTTGATATTACTATAGGATGTATTGGTTGTCATACTTTTCCAAAATATACAAAAGGCTTATGTGCATTATGTTTTACATATCAAGTATTTGGTTGGAAAAACAGAATTTTAAATCCAGAAGGAATAAAAGATGATATCTATCAATCTATGGATTTAATACAACAAGTTGAAGTTATTAAAGAAAAAATATTTAAATATACTGATTTGAGATCTGGACAATTAGAAGCTATAAAAAGTTATATAGGAGACAAAAAAGATACACTTGTTATTTTAAAAACTGGAGGTGAAAAATCTTTTTGTTATGCAGCCTCTGCAATTCTCTTTGATGGTCTTACAATTGTTATTTCTCCTTTGAAATCTTTAATTCAAAACCAAATAGTTTGTATAAAAATTATATTATATAAAAATTTAAAAATTAAAATAAGTATATATCTAATAGAATTTTTTTTAGAACTATTTTGTTCAGTTAGGAGTTCTATGTGGTGGCTTGCTAACATCATCAAAAGGAACAATTGAATATGAATCAAAACTTTTTGATGAAATAGTTCTTGGATTTACTCGCTTGCTTTTTGTTACTCCAGAAAAATTATTGCTTAATAAATCAGTTTGGAGATTATGTAAACGTTTGTATGATATTGGAAAGCTACAGTTTGTAATTGATGAAGCACATTGTATTTTTGACTTTTGTCATTTTAGGTAAGAAATATACAAATCTATATAATGTTTGTTTATAAAAATTACTAAATTAAAATTAATATATAGAGAAGAATGGGGAAAATTAGGAATACTTAAACAATATTTTTCTGATGCTTGAATTATGGCTTTAACTGCAACTTTGTCCCATGCTGATATAAAAGCACTTCAAATTAATTTAAATTTTGATATAAACCAGTTTGCAACTATAAGAGGATCTAATTTGTTTCGTAAAGAATTATGTTTTCAGTACAAAGCTGAATAGATGCCAAATTATCTTGGGCAGATGAAATAGTAAATTTAGTAAAAAATATGGAAAAGTCTGGTCGTACAATAATTTATTGTGCACGAATTAGTGACTGTTTAGATGTTTTTAATACACTAAGTACAAAATTAGAAGAATTATCATTAGATATATATAATGGACAATTAACAGAAAGTGATAAAAATGATGCAATAAAAAAATGGAACAAAGGCCAAACACATTTAATAATTGCAACAATAGCTTTTGGTTTGGGTATAAATATGCCTGATGTTCGTCTAGTTATACACTATAATTTTCCAATGAATATGAGTAAGTATATATATTATTGTAATAAATATAAATTCATTAAAAAACAATAACTAATACTTTTATAAATAGCTAGTCTTATTCAAGCTTCTGAACGGGCTGGGCGAGATCAACAAAAAGCCAAATGTGTTATTTTTTATTCTCAAAAAGATATTCGTATAAATTATTCTATTATTGCTGAAAATAGAAAAAGGTATTATTAATATAACTATATGTTTAAATATTAGATAATTCTCTAATATACTTTTTATTATAGTACTGATAATAATGATGGGAATGATGAAAAAACTATAAATCGAGAACGCTTTTTAAAAGAATCACGATACAAACTTTTTAAAGTAATATATTACTGTCTTACTACCTATGAATACCGATTTCAATTAATATTACAATACCACATGTGGCCAAGAGATCCAAGTCCACAACCTTGTAATTCCTGTGATAATTGTGCTATGCGTATGAAGAACAAAGTTGAATTAAAAGATGTAAAAACAGAAATTTTAGATTTGTTAAAAGTAGTGGAAGTATTATGTGAAAATAATGATAAGCCAATTGTACCTTTGGATATCATAGATATTTTTTGTTTATTAAATAATGCTCGACTTAAAGGTAGAAAACTAAAATTGAAGGAACTTACTAATCGGCAAAAACCAAAGCTTTTACATACTAAACCTTAGCTAAATTAGCTTTAGCAGATCTGGTTCGTCATGGTTTTGTTAAGCAGACAATCTGGCTTGAACGAAAAACCAGTACAGCTTATTTGACTTCTACTATAATTATACAGGGTATAGTAGAAGATGCAAGTTCTCTTGTGCAGGAAAAAACTTGGTTATACTAGATAAAATCATAAAAAATTTTATATATTTGTATTGTTCTAATAAAATTAATATTTTACTTGAATTAATATTGATCACTATATTGATCATAAAATCTAAATATAATTGTGATTTATAAAAAAAAACTTACCAAATCGCATGCATTATAGTTATCTTTACAAAAATATTCTAAATTGTAATACTATACCATATTATAGAAGTTGAAATTGAACCAGATATGATTGCATAATTGATTATATTATCCACTTGAGTGATCTGACTACTTCCAATGAGTTGCTATAAGTGGAAGTTGGGTGGGTCACCTGGCCTGCACATTTGTGGGCTGACTAGTCAATTAAAGAAGTATAAGAATCAATTCTATTATAAAGCATATTTAATATCAAAAACTGACTAACAATCAAATAAAAGTTTATAACGATATAGATTTCATTAGTTGGCTAATTTAGATGATAAATTAACAAACAATGAATATAAAGAACAAAAAAATTCTAATACTATGAAATGAAATAGAAATACCAATTTATACTACTGAGTATTTTATATGGGGTATTATTTGAAGAGAATATACTGGTCTATTAAAAAAATTTTTGTAATATTAAATGGTCATTGATTTGTATCCAGATCTTTTACAATACCACAAACAACCTTGAAATATACCTGGTACAAATCAAGGTATTGCATTTTTCAGTATGTTTAATTGCATAAACAATTAATAAAAATAAAGTAAACGTACTATAATTCTCCTAAATATCAACCAAATAATTTAGTATCACTAAAATTTTGGCAGGGAATGACCTAATGACTTTCTACACATTTGATATTATAACTATCGTTTAATATATTCATGCTACAGATAGTTGCGTTAGGTTACATAAGCTTAACAGTAAAATATGAACTTGAAATATTTTTGATTTATTAGGCATTTATTATAGAAAAGTATGTATTCTTTTTTTTAGAGACAATTTCAGAGAGCATACATTGAAGAACTAAGGGCAAGAGCATGCCTTTATTTAAGATTAATATACGTTATAATTAGAGCACCTAGCTATACTTAGCATTTATGCTATAAATTTAGCATGTATACTAAATTTAGCATGTACGCTAAATTTAGCTGTATGCTAACTTTAGCATGTATGCTAAATTTAGCTGTATGCTAAATTTTGAGCATTAAGTGAGTACATAGCAAATATGTAGTGTATAATTGATAAAGTATGTATAGTAGAAATTAAGATAGCATGTATAGTTCGCAAAAAAAATTCTTTAAAAAAATTTTATTTATAACCTATACCAACCCAAACATGGAAAAGGACAATATTATCGCTTACCCTAACCCTAACTATTAAAAGGGGATTACTTATAAAAGATAAATTTTATAAGTATTGCTAACTATACATACATTCGTCATTTTTTTTGCTTATATATCTATACGTATATTACTTAGATATGAGTTTATACAACACACGTTTCTGTAATACCTGTATTAAGCACCCACGTAATAATGCCTACGATACAATTATAGAATGTAGATGCCAAGTTAAAGAATAATAATTATGAAAGTGATGAGATATGGGATAATATTATTCGTCACAATATTATATAAGGACTAATTCTAATCAAAAAAATGGTAAAGCAAAAAAGGAGTCAACCCAGTCGACAAGCCGAGCTTTTTTATGATCGAACCATGATTTTTCTATCAGCCCATATCACTAATACAGAAACAAACAAATACTTCCCTATAAAACAATTTCTGCAACCTGAATAACCTTTGGCTCTGGAGGAAAAATAATGATTCTGGTTTAATACTCATTCAAGTTAATGATTTTATTAGCCAATTAACAGAAAAAAAGTCCTTACGGCCAGCCAAAAATTAACTGGTATAATTGATATTCTTCCCGGGAATAAAAATTGAAGGAGGATTTTTGTCAAAAACATATCCGATTTTCTCCAGATTATTGTTTTGAAAATGCTCATTTTTCTGAACAAACAACTACAAATTCCTGGTCATTTTCATAAATTCTGGGTAAAAATCAAATCCGGGTAAGATTCGGCTTCTAATTATAACAAAGTACAAAAAATTTGAAGCCGAATCTTACCCGGAATCTACAAAGTTCTATGGGAATAACCAGGAATTTGTGTTGTTTGTTCCGAAAAATAAGCATTTTTCGGAACGATAGTATGGAGAAAATCAGATAATTTTTTTGAAAATTTTTTATAGGGCTTGATGGTATTCTGCTATGCTAATAATAAGTGTCTTCATAAGTACCATAACGGCACTGCCATTAGTACCCACCTTGTTTAAAACCCCTTCAAATAATACTCGGATACATTACAAAAAAATTATCGACAAATTGTATAAGACCAGAGTATTAAGATTTGACAGATTTGCATAATACCCACTCTTGGTCGAATACCTTGCCACGTATAATCTGCTTTTTGTTTTTATCAGATCTCGGGTACTAAAAGCATTGCACTACAGTATTTAGAAAAGAATTTTAGTAACCTTCTTAATTACAAATTTTTTAGAAGAGTTACACTGGGCAGGGTACATTCATGCTGGTTTTATGAAAGTACCATTTTGCAAGATCAACGCACTAATGAAAATACACCCTCCTTACCTAAAATAGTGTCATATCCTATGTTGTTCTTGAAATTTTATCCGAAAAATTGCAGTTTACGCAAGCAGAAGATTTCTGAGTATGGTATTATAGTGGTATTATTATGGCAGAAATACAGCAGCAACCAGTCTGTAAAGCATATTAATTTTCAACAATTAATTTGCAGACAAGTTCATTTCGTAGACAATGTATTTCATTGATAGCACATTTCACAGACAAAGTAATTCTAGTTATTGTCATTAGGATTAGAGTTGAGGTTAATGCAATTTATAAGAAAAGCTTGTCTGTGAAATAAGCTATTAGTCTATGAAGTGAACTTGCCTGGAAAATAATTGAGTAAAATAAAGCTTGTCAGTGAAACGAGTATTGAATTGGTATTCGTATGAATATACTTTCACCACGACTACTATCTATACCATATTGTAATATTCGAATCTAACAGTTGTCTTCTTACTGGTATTTATTACGTCGAGTCAAAATCATATCAGATATCAGATATCGGTATTATTTGATCTACATAGAACATTTATAGAACGTTCTAGATTAATATCAGGTGTTCGATTTCCTGTTTGTTTTACACCAAAATGATCTACAATCGATTTTATATGAAATTGAAATTCATTACCCCCTACCCTTAATTGAAACTTTTTACAATACTGAAAAAACTTTTGTTTTTTAAATCATAGATACTATTATGCTATATTATATATTCTGTTGTGCTATACTAATAATAAGTAATATAGCTTTAATTAAAAATATAACTTTAATTAATATAGTAAAGACCTAAATTATATAAATAGTTATGCAAAATTAGTCTTATAAATAATATTTTATACAAATAGATGTTATTTTATAATATTAAAATAGAATATTTATTTAAAATATTTAATAAATAAATAAATACTAATATAAATAGTAAAATTTAGACAAATTGCCAAGAAAAAAACCTATTAAAAAAATCTTATTTAAATATAAATATATAATAAATAAAAAGAAATATATATATAAATTAAATAAATATAAAATAAATAAATATAAAATAAATATATATCAATATAAAATAAATAAATATAAATAAATATATATAAAAATAAATATAGTAAATAGATAAAATATATAATAATACTAAAGATAACAAAATTATTTCATATTTTTTGGTAACCAGCTATGCAAACATAAACATGCTCTTGCAGATTCACTATTTAATCTATTTCTTGATTTACTAATTATTTGACCTGCAATTGAAAAAAGTTGTTCACATGGAACTGAACTAGCTTGAATACATAAATAATCATGAGCAAGTTTTGAAAGCATTGGATATTCTGCTGTGTGAGCATTCCACCAATCTAGAAGTTTTATAGTTTCATCTGCTTCTGCATATAACTAATATTTTTTAACTTCATCATCTATTGCATGTGTTGATTGTGATGTATATTTTAATTTTTGATAAAAACTTGATATTTTTTTAGGTTTAGATGCTGGTAAAGGTAACTGTTGATCCATTTTTTTCTAATTGGTGTTAAAATTTCTTCAATATCCAAATTAGGAAAGCAACATTTGTTATATCTTGGATCTAAAAAAGTAGAAATATGTAATGATTCTGTTATCAAATGAAAATATTCAACATATTTACTTAACATAGCATCAACAACATAGTGCAATAAAAAATCTTCATTTTTTTCAGATTCTAAATCTTTTCTAAGAGCTAATAAAATTATTTGTGCATGTGCAATTGTTGGATAAGTTTGTGATGAAAGTTCAATTGTAGCATCATTAAATAGTTCTAATAAATCAACTAAATTTTTGTAAATTTTCCATTCTTCTTTGTTTGGTATATAAGATTTTAAATTGGGATATTTAACTAATAACATTTCTATGGATTCATATAATAAACATGCTCTTTTAACCATATGATAAGTTGAATTCCATCTTGTTTTACAATTTAAAGTTGGAGCTAAAAAGGATTTGCCATTTAAAATTATAATATTTTTTAAATCTTCAAAAATTTTAGGTGATTTACGAATAGTTTTAATTAATTTTCTTAGTTTTTTGATTGGAACTTCTATAATATTTAAACCAGCTAGAACTATTAAATTAAGTATATGGGCTATACATCTATAATAACAAAAATCATTTAAGATTAACTTATCTTGTAAAAAATTTGTAGCAGAAATCATATTATAACCATTATCAGTTGTTAGTGCAATAACTTTAGTCTCAATTTTAAATTCTTCAAGCAATGAATATACTTTATCAGCAATACTTTCTCCAGTATGAGAGCCTTTAAATTGAAATATATCCAATACAAAATGCTGCAAATTCCAATTTTCATCAATAAAATGAATAGTGATAGCTAAAAAATTTTTCATTTTTAAAGATGTCCAAAAATCAGCTGTAAGTGCAACTTTACTTGAAATTTTACTAAAATAATTTTTTATCAAATTTCTTTGATAATCAAATTGATTAATAACTTTTTGAATAGTTTTATGACTAGGAATTTTATAAATTGGATCTAAGGTTTGAATCATATTTCTGAAAGCTTTTTCTTCTATTATTTTAAATGGCCATTCGAAAATTGCTTGAGTTTTTTTAGCTTGAATTTCTGCTGAATATTTTTTAATTATTAGATCTAATTTTTCTTTTTGTAATAATAAATTATGCTTTTGTTGCAAATGAGTACAGAAAGAAGTAGTTGCTGTTGTTGGTTTAAATTGCATAGAAAATTGAGAACATTTACGAGTTTCTTCATCTACATATGGAGTGCACCATATTAAAAGGGCCCATTTTTACATTTATCTCATTTTGAGATAATTGAGTTTAACCATTTGTTTTGATTTTCGGACTGATCCGGGATTAATTAAATTTCACGATTTTGATTGGTTAAAGATGGCAGGTGACTATTGGATACTCTTGTGACGTGTTGGCTCTACGTAGCCTCATGTAATTTTTCTTTTTACATTATCTTGATTTTTAATTATGCAAATCGACTTTCATTAATAATTGAAAAATATCAACTATATCAAAATTTACATGAATTTAATAAAAACTCATTTTTCAAAAAATTGTAAAAATGGGCCCTTTTAGTACGGAGCACTCCATATTTCCAAACATCTGATTTAACTCTACCATAAAATTTAATTTTTTGAGTTAATTCTAAATTTTTATATAAATCACCTTCATTTATTGCAACTGCTTCTTCAAAACTTAAATTTTGTAATCCTTGTATAATTTTTTCTTCATTTTGTTCAATTTCAATATTGTCATCATCTATATTACTAATATAAATTTCATTATTAAGTTGTATTTGCAAATCTTCCTCATTACTACATTCTTCAAGAATATTATCTAAATCATCAGAACTTATTGACATTTTAGAATAACAAATTATAAAATTAAAAATTGTTATAACAATTTTGAATAAAGTATTGTAAATGCAATAAATTTAAAAAAAGTTAGAAATTTTTTATATCAGATTATATACTAATTATATATTTATAATTAAGTACTGCTAAATGAAAACCCACAAATCTTATTTAATAAGATTTACAGATTTTTCTTGGTAGTAGTGATGCTTGGAATTTACCTCTCAAAAGAATTCAAGAGGCAAATGAGATTGCAGTATAAAGACTATATCTATGGTGAGATGACAGGTAATAATAGTGTTAGTGTATGACTTAGTAAAGGGGATTTAACAAGGTTTTAGTAAAAGTGACAGCAACACACTTATATATGAGGTATAAGAGGTTGGTTACTTTACTACAATTAATTAACAATAAAGAGATACACTTCCCTTAACAAAACTACAAGATTCTACTAAGAAAATAAAGTATACTTTATAAAATGTATGAGGACATGTACAAAGTCTTTATTGTTTAGTGGGAAAATAAGAAATACAAGAGAAATTTAATTCTAATTAAATGTTTAAAGAGAAAACCAAATCTATTTTGCTACAAAGGCAAAACGAGTGAGTTTATATACATGAATTGTAAGTCATAATCTACACTACTAAGGACTAATTTACTCTATTCTACAGAATATCTACTCTAATCTACTATGTAATAAAAGAAAATACTATGAAAATACTATGAGTAAAAAGAAAAATGTAATATGGGAGAATATCCATTTGGGATTCCGAATATCTATCATGGATCATCAAGATCATGTGCATGATCGTGTATGAAAGATCAGAGATCTCATACAATCGGCACTAAATAAATGCTGATGACAATCATTTTCATATATCATTATGCTAGCATTTTCTAGTGTAAATATAGCTTTTAACTAATTTGTGGTCCAAACATAAAATTCGTCTAATTGTTTATAATTAATTCCCTTAAAAAACTTTCTTAGAATTGTGAAATGTGAATTAACCAAATTTGTTTTTGTTGTTTGATTACCTACTATTTAAAATCATTTTAGACGAAAAAATAGCTAAAAAGCCAATTAAATGTTCACGAATTTAAAAGCATTTTGTATAATGTTTCAAGTTCAAGAACTAGTGCAAGAATAAGTGCAAGTGCAAGTGCAAGTGCAAAAACAAAATAATTGCTCTACAATAGATAAAAAGAAAAACATATCAAAAAAAAAGTAAATATATAAGCAAATATTAAGAAAATTATATTCTACTAAATATTTAGATAATTGATTCTAGATTTTTTCATTTTTCGTAAATATTGGTCGGGATCTTTCCAGATTATCTGATAATCACTAATTTTTTTAGTAGTTCGTAGTTTTATGTCGATCTACCAACCATGGTTATATCCAAAATGTGATCAGTGTACTAAATCTAATATAGCATATACGTTCATACATAATCAAGTTATTATACTTTTGACTGATTATACAACTTGCGATCAAAATATTAAAACTAATATAGCAATGAGCAAGTTACAATCAAGAATGTCATTACAATTCAAATTTATTAACAATTGTTTAATTATGATAGTACCAAATCAATTTTAACCATATAACTTACAAAACTGCGTTTCGATTGATAACCAAAATTTTTATAGTAAAATCAAACATTGAGAAGTTACAGCAAGTTAGTATTATGAATGATCAGAATTGTATATAGTACAGGCTGATTTTTAAAACCTGTACTATACTGAATAGCTATAATTCTAACGCAACACTGATATATATGACACCGGATCAGTATAGTGCAGATTTTAGAAATTCAGGGTGTACTATACTGATCTGCTCACCATACTTATTTGCAAAAATATTAATTGATATCATGCCGGTACCGTGCT
The DNA here is from genome assembly GCA_003550325.1 of Gigaspora rosea. NCBI lineage: Eukaryota > Fungi > Glomeromycota > Glomeromycetes > Diversisporales > Gigasporaceae > Gigaspora > Gigaspora rosea. The sequence goes on along the minus strand of QKWP01001662.1, from coordinate 95,898 downwards.
ATAATTTCCCATATTATACAATTTTGGTCATCTGTACTATAAATTGTATGGGTTGTAGTGAATAACCCAGTTACACACGGGTTCATATTCCATGCCGAAGGCACGGGATTTAAATATGAACCCGTGTGTGTAATGGGTTATTTCACATACTCATATAATAACTATCTTATTGCATGGTGTCTGACGTAACAATCCCGTGCCAATAAGTAAATGAATAAAGCACGGGTTGTCACATAAGACCCGTGCAATAATAATCTGTTATAATCTCAAATATTGAGTGTCATGATATCAAGTATTGTACGGAATTTTTTTTACAGTAAATCACCACAATAGTCAGTAAGTTTTGTAACAAAATTTTTTACAACTTTTAATTCCAATACGAACTAACTCAAAACCATACTGCATTGTGGTGTTTGATACACTGTAAAAACCAAATCTATATGTGACAAATGATTTCCCTGATTAACCAATCGGAACATTCATATATAAAAATGTGACGATACACTGGTTGTCAATAAAAATCGATTCACGCTCCTTATGACTATGAAGTTACAGTGTCTTTTTTATATTACATATGGTAAATTTATTTTTTCTAAAAATATTTTATTACATTTTTATTTGGGTGGTTGGGAAAAATTTTTAAATAAAATATAATAGCGCTTGTGGTATTTTCCTGTAAAAACTGTGCAATATAGGTCCTTTTAAGCGATTCATACTTTTTTCATTGATATCCTAATATCATATGTCTGAACTGCTGAACAGGACCACATTGCCCAGCTACCTTATTTATAATATTCTGTACAATTCTGTTAAAATTGCAGATCATTTGTCCGGAATTAAATTGTTTTGTTATAATTCTGGCCAAATAATCTGCAAATTTGGCCGGAATTATGAACAAGGCATTTCTAAACCGGGTTTAAACACCACCTGAAAATTTTTCAGACCATGTGATACAGTATACATTAATTTATATACTCATTATTGTTATATTTATCATTTATATTAATAAAAAAGTTTTATTTAAAAATGAATCATATCAATTAATCATGCAAAGTCACATGATCTGGAAAATTTTTGAGTGGCGGGTTGATTTCTCTATTTATCAGATGATACAGATACAATGATATGAATTTCAAGCAATAAATATTCATTTATTAGCCAGAATATTAAGAATTTGGCATCGGTTATAATTTTGACCGGTCGGTCAAACCGCCCTGACTGGTCAATATCGGTCACAGCATTGACCGGTCATGACCTGACCGTACCTATCCCTAATGATAATAATCAAGTTCAATAATGAAATTTTCTTTGTGCAGTTGCTTTTTTAGGTGCAATTTTTTTTTTTTTTTGGAAAACTTTGCTTGTCAAAATTGCATGATATATACAGTATTCGCTTACTAATATCAACTGGGTTATACTCTGAACATTGTAATAATCATAGTTACACTTTAGTCACCATCTGCCAGTGATCAATACAAAAGCTGTTTGTTTGAACTAAATAATTATAAAGGTTTAACATATACTACAGTTTTGAATAAATAGTTAAGATTTTCATGCAAAAATTAAGTATTAAAAATGTTACAAGACTAATTCTAAGCATATATACAGAATGAGCACTCAATACAAAAGCTGTTTGTTGAACTAAATAATTATAAAAGTTTAATGTATACTACAGTTTTGAATAAGTAGGTAAGATTTTCATGCAAAAAATTAAGTAATAAAAATGTTACAAAACTATATATACAGAATGAGCACTCATAATCCAAGTATATAGAAGATTATAATGATATATGTTCTATTGATGCAGAACTACCTAGATCTAATGAATCACTTGCACATAAAACAAAAAAACAAAAAAATGTGATAATCCTAGCATAGTGGGAATATTTTAAAGATGAGACAATACAAAAAGGTGATTTTGATGTTTGTCAAATTTGTAAAGGAAAAAACATTAATATTAAGTATGCACATGACTCTTCTACAGGAAATATGCTTAGCAATTTTTGGTCTAAGCATAAAGTTGATAAAAAACCATACTGAAGAAGCAAGCAGTAATAGTCTGATCATCAAAGCTATGCATGTTATCAGTAAGCAAAGGCAAAAAAAGAAAGCACAACTAGTCAAATTTATTATTGAGGATTGTTAGCCTTTTCATATTTTATGTAGTCAAGCTTTTTGTTGACTATTAAATTATATGGGAGCTGGGTTTCATATTTCTTGTGAGCAGACTGTGAAAAAATGATTGATAAAGCCTACAATTGGTATTATAATTAACTATTTGGGATAATAAATATTGATAGTAGATTTGTCGATTTGATAACAGATATATGAGGTTCAAAGAACTAATTAAGGTTATATCTGAGTGACAGCAACATGGATCAATTCAAATTTTAAATTAAAAGAGATGTTTTAATAATTCAGTTACTTTTCTCATATATTCAGCTGAAGCGATTGAAGACTTATTAATAAAGTTATCACTGACTAGGAGCTTACAGAATGAATTTTTTGTATTACAACTGACAATGGAGCCAATGTTAAAAGGCAGTTCCTTTAACAAATAATGTTATGTGATTATCTTGTTCAGCTCATACATTTCAATTGAGTGTACTAAAAGAGCTCAAATCTAATTAAAAGGGCAAAAATTTTAATTCTTTTTTTTTCAAAAGTTCTAAACCATTTAAATATCTCAAAAATGCACAAGAAAGATGTAGGTATTCGACCATTTTACCAAACTATTAATTATATGCCAACAAGATAGAACGTTTTATATCTAGCTTGAACTCAACTTAGAGAGTTATAAAAGGTAATCAATTATCTTGCTTTAATGCTACTTTCAGAAGTAAAATAATATAACAAACCTGATAGCAAATATCTAAAATTGATCAACTTAACTGAAAATGAATGGAAACTGTTAGATGGCCTTGTTTTATTGTGAAAACCATTTTATTATGCTACCAATATATTTTTTGGTTGAATCTATTCTACACTTAACCTTATTTATCCAACAAAGTAGTTGCTTATTAAGAAATTTGAATCTTCTTATAAACAAACTAAAGAGAATTATGCTGAATTATTATTTGGACCTATTAGGCATATTAAAAATTTTTCTTGGTATAAATAATTTTTTTTCAAAATTAGTTAGAGTGGCCACTGAATATGCAGTTTTTTTGTAATAATGAATAATTATTTAATCAATTTATTAATAATCATGCATTATTATAATATGATCTATACTTTAGTAGTTACTTTGGCTAATTTACTTGTACCAAATTTAGTTTAATATATAGTTATTAATTTTATTTATTAGCCAAAGCAATTAATCAATAATAAAGATCCCAATAAACTAGATATCAAAAATGAATTTGATATACAAAAATTTAGTAAATTTTACCAACCATTACAAGAATCACAAGAATGAGTAAAAAGACAAGATAATAGCAAAATTAAAAAATATAAACTTATATAATAATCTCTATTATTAGTCAATAGAGGTCTTTGTTATTATAGAAGAACTATAATATATGATTTAGTTAAGACTGCAAGTTACCTTACTCTTCAAGAATACTAAGAATTTTCTAAAGAATTTGGACTTATAATATTATCTTTGGATCTGAAAATTAAAAATTTAAAGTTTTTTAATTATAAAACAATAAAGACAACTATAATTAATAAGCGAAATACTTTATAATAAGGAAGATTACTAATACTATCAATCTTTAGTTAGGCCTATTGTTGCAAATAAATATAAAGATAGCTACTTTTTTATGTTACCCTTCATGTTATATAAATTTATATACCAGTATATAGGTCGTCTTATTAATAGTAATACAACACATATTAATATAGTAAATTAAAAATATTTATAAATAATATTTTGTTTAATTATTGTTATTTTAAATATATCTTTTGAGAAAGTATATATTATAATATCAAGCTACAAATATAAATTTATAGTATATAAACTAAATATTTTTTATTAATTAATTTGGGAATATTGTAGTAGCGCTATAGCATTATAGTGCTATAGCACTGTGATGCGAACCTTATCATATTGAAGTAATAATAAAATTAATAAAATAATTTAATAGAATAAATATTACTGTTGCACCCGGATCATGTGCGATATATAAATAATAATTATCATAGATGATCATTGCTTTTTTTTTTGCTGTTAATATGCTGTTTGCTCTCTAGCGCGTGTATATTTTACTAACCAACTCTATTTAGGTATCTACATTTCAGGTATTCCTATTGGAGTCAACATTCTTGAAGTTGTCACTTGTAGAGTCGTAATTTGTGAGGTCGTATCTTGTGGAGTCGTAATTTATGAGGTCATTGCTTGTGGAGTCGTAATTTGTGAGATTGTCACTTGTGGAGTCGTAATTTGTGAGGATGTCTCGCAATTTGTGAGATCGTTGCTTATGGAGCGCAATTTGTGAGGTCGTCGCTTGTGGAGTCGTAATTTGTGAGGTCATTGCTTGTAGAGCCACTCTTACTGGAGCTTGTGTGGTGTGTCGATTTCGGTGACTTCAAGGAACATCGTTGCTGGCATTTCACTTTGGTGAATTCGTTGTTGATTTCGGTGTTATTTCTGGATTTTCATTAGTTCATCGTTTTGGTGGGTTTCGTGAAGTTGCTTTTATTTTCTCTTGGGGTTTCGTTTAATTTGGTTGTTTTCGTATATACGTTACTAATTCTTTTTTTTCGGTATCTGATCGTTATTATTGGAGTCGTCTTTGAAGTTGCTGTCACTTTGTTGGTTGGTATTTTTGATTTCGGTGGTTCATAGTATGTCATTACTGGTGGTTTGTTTTGGTGAATTTATTTTCTAAGGATTTGTGGTATCGATTTCAGTGTTGTTTGTTAGTTCATCATTTTGGTGGGTTTGGTAATGTTCTTGTATTAGCTTGTTGGTTTCGTAAGTACGACTTGTTAGTTAGAGGTAGGGTTAGGTTTATAATTATCTATGGTTGGTTATAATTAAGTTAGGATTAGGGTTAGGTTTATAGTTGTTCTCCAAAGTTAAAATAGTAATAATCTAAAATTATGAATTAATGCTACCAAATTGTGATAGCAGATTTACGAATTAGATCAATAGAATGATTCAATCGTCAAATGTTGCAATTTACTATCATCTGGGTTTGTATTTATCAATTTACTTGAATAATAATAATTGGATGTTTTGGTTCGACCGGTTTTGGTTTAATTTTATCAGCTTCGAAGATTTGATTTTGAATTTCGCTACCAACTTGATTCATTTCACCAAACCAATAACCTACTATATTAACAATCATCATAGCAGTTAGTCGTTTATCAGGATCGTGATCCATGCAACTATTAGCTAATCTAACATAAAATTCTGGAGCATGAGTACATTCAGGTCTTGTTCCATTAATGATCTTAAATTGAAGATTAGTATCAAACAGGATTCTATCAAAAGCTTTTTTTCCCATTGATATTTCAGTTATAATGATTCCAAGACTATAATCGGTAATAGAGAATGCTTAAACCCAATTACATTACAAAATTAAATTATACATTTTTAAGGTTAGGGTTAGCTAGGGCTCGTATGGGTTAGGATTAGAAAGTTCCATAGGTAAAATCGTGTTTCTAATATGTTTTATGAATGTAAGATACTTGTATTTTGTATTACTTCATAGTTATGTATAATAAGCTTACATCGTGCCCATATTCTTTTGTTTTTTTGTGTAGAGATGCAGGCAGATTGTTATTACTTCCGTAACTATAATAAGTTATCTGTTATGGCAATTTTTGCTATAATTCATCATACATCAGGAAATTTTATATATAGATATTGATCGATATATAGCAGTTAATCGTTTTATATTGATTAAAAAATAACGATATCTATCGATTAACTGGCTAAAAATCGATATATATCATTTTCTATATTAAATTGTTATATATCTACAAATCGATTATAATTAGAATTATTTAAACCAATATATAACAATTAACAGATCTTTAACGATTACACAGTGTTTTGACCACAACGATATATAACGATTAACAGATCTTTAATGATTACACAGTGTTTTGACCACAACGATATATATAACGATTAACAGATCTTTAGCGATTACACAGTGTTTTAACCACGTTACTATCTTTGTTTATTTTTTTTGTTTACAATTTAGATCTTCTATCAATTTTACATTGTTTCTTTGTTTTCTTTTTGTTTTTTTTTTGGTTTCATTTAGTTTCGTTTAGTTTCGTTTTGTTTCATTTAGTTTCGTTTTGTTTTTTTATTTAGATTTTTTTCTTTATTTTTTAATTTTTTTATTTTATTTCTACACTTTACCACTAGCACTTGCAAGAAATCCAGTAACTTTTCAGTACTTAGCACAAGCCAACTCAGCCTTTCGACACTTTGCAAGAACACACAACTACTTTCTCTAGCAATTTCGAAAGTTCAAGAATGCAAGTTTTCGCAAATTTTCGCAAGTTTTCGCTAGTTATTGCAATTTTTGCAAAGTTTTGTTTATTTTTTTTTGTTTTATGTTTTTTGTTTTTGTTTTTTTTTATTTTTATTAATTTATTTTATTCCAGCACATTGCGAAAACCTTCGACGATTTCTAAATTGCAAAAACACGAACTCGAAATTGAGATTTGGGGCTTTGTTTATTTTTTTATTTAGTTTGCTTACATTTTTGTTTTTTGTTTGTTTTCTTTTTTTTTACTTATTTTTTTAACTTTATTTTATTTTATTTATCCTTTACTTCTTTCGAAACTTTGCAAGAAAACAACTTGACTTTCCAACACTTTACAAGAACACCAATTCTAACATCTCTAGTACTTGCAAGCTGTTACGAATATGAACGAATATAATAGAATATAGGCAAATATGAACGAAATATAATAGTTTATTTTTTTTCGTTTTTGTTTTTTTTTGTTATTTTTTCGGTTTTGTTTTTTGTTTGTTTTTTTTTTACTTTTTTTTTTATTTTATTTATTCTTACTTCTTTTAGAACTTTGCAAAAAAACAATCTAACTTTCTGGCACTTTGCAAGAAGTAGCAAATATAAACGAATATAAGCAAATATAAGCAAAAATGAGCGAATATAAAGGATATAATAGTTTATTTTTTTTTGTTTTCATTTTTTTAATTTTTTTTGGTTTCGTTTTTTTTGTATTTATTTTTTTTGTCATTTTTTTTATAATAATATATAATATATATAATATTTAAAATATAATATATAATAAAAAAATAAAATTCAAAAAAAACTCTTTCTGATGATCCCTCATACCAAACTTTCCAAGAATACTAACCTACAAAAACTCTATAGTTAACATATCTATACGCAACAAACCTTCACCAAGCTGCTGTCGGGCACAAAGTCCATTCACTGGATATTCTGCGCCTGAAATAGAGATGAAAAAGATATGCAGACTTTTAAGTGAGGCACCTTGGCCGGCTTTGGTGCTATCGAGCAAAGATGTAGTAGAAAAACTCTAGAGCTTTGTCAAGTCTTATGGATATGAAAATAGAAGTAGAGGCTTGGTTAGATATGTTATTCTATATAGCGTAACTCTTTTAAACTCCTTTTGGTTTGGTTTTTTTCCCTGAGTCCTTTGGTCTTTTCGAAATTTCAAAAAGTGGGCATTTCAGTTTACCACCTCCAAAAGATCGGCAGTGTTTACTCCTTCCATATTGGGATTGCGCCTTCCGAATTGGAATCGACGTCATGAGTTAGGTCCATTTCTGCGTACGTGATAAACAACAAGGACGTGTCAGAGGTCGGGAGGAATGAAGTAATGAAATTTCTTTCTAGAACATCCTTTTAGGCATATAGATTTTTCTTTTTATTTTCTTTTGATGTACATATAGTATATAGTATAAGGCGGTTCCTTGTACAATACTATATAATTTTTATAGTCTTGCACAGGCTTTAATAGTGCTATCATGTATTTCTTTCTTTTTGCTTTTTTCTTCTTTCTTTTCATTTTATTTTTCTTGTCGAATTTGGTTTTTTGTTTAGGTAGTAGATGTTATTCCCCCATTTTATTTTTCCTTTTATATATTTCTCCTTACTTGTTGCAGTTTTTCTTGTAGTAGGTTCTTTTTACTAAAAAGGTTAGGAGAAGAAAGTTTAAAAAGATGGCAATCTTGATAAGTTTAGCACGTGCCAGCTAGTGATAGGAGGGACTATATTCTCAGTAAGTTGAGAATCCGAATTGAGGCAAAATTTTGCTAGGTGGGTCGCACTTGGATAAAATCGGGTAAGCTTTCTGTTAGAGTAGAAATAAAATGTACACATAAACGCAGTTGTATAATAAAGTCTACAGACACAAAAGGCGGGATTGCTGAATTTAAAAAAAAATAAAATTTTATATTAAATAGTGAAAACTTGTGAATATTGTATAATTTTTTATTTTTTTTCGTGTTAAAGTTCCCGCTTTGGGTGAGAGTTTATTTAATCAAGACTGTGGTTCAAGGGTACCTCTTTGGGCGCACCCACAATTGAGTTACATTGAATGAGAGTACAACTAGCCACACGTACACTTTTGGTTGTCTAATTTAAGTAGTCCGGCCGAAGGTTCTACACTAGTTGCCATACCTACAACCCAACTAGGGGATTGCCTATTTAAACCCTCTGGTCCAATGCTTTGCATGTCAATCCTACTTGTGATCACAGGTACAACCCTCCGATACATTAGTCAGTCGAAGACAGTCCCAGATGCTACCTACATCCCCTTAGGACTAATTTGTCCTCGCGGGTAAACTTGGTAGATCAGTCCCTGTCCCACACAGGTATTACCTACACTTTGGTAACTTACGCACTTACCGAGACAAGCAACTTGCAGTCAGGGGGTACCTAACCGCTACCATTACCTACTTCTGCCCTTGTAAGGTTCACACCGACCCCGGTACCCACCATTACTTTCCTACCAGTCCACTACCGGGTGCCCCAAACTTCCAAACTAGTTGGCCCGGAAGGGTTGATCTACCCAGCATTAGGTGCTACTATGGTTTTTCTTCCCCTGTTACCTAATTCCAGAACATAGGTNGGTGCCCCAAACTTCCAAACCAGTTGGCCCGGAAGGGTTGATCTACCCAGCATTAGGTGCTACTATGGTTTTTCTTCCCCTGGTACCTAATTCCAGAACATAGGTCCTTTTCCTCCGGTACGACTCCGGCGGCCAGGTTGGTGGACCCTCTCCTCCGAAGGTCATATCGTCCAGTTCTCTAGCTCTGGTTTCCGATATTCCGGTTCTGGTAGGCCATCGAAGATCGTTGCTACCTCCTTACTCGGGACTTTCCAAATAGGTTTCCATTTCCCTGGTTCCTTGGATTTGTCTGTGTCACTGGACACAACTTCGCCCTAAAGCTCCCATTCAAGATAGTAACCAAGGACTACAGGTAATATACCCAACCGATTGACAGGAAACGGTTACCGTAACACAGGTCTATTTTTCCAAAGCGTCGCCAGTGGAATTTGAACCCTAGACCTGCCACTTGGGGGTGACAACTTACCAACTTCCCTAAGTCGCCACACCCTTGAATATTGTATAATTAATAAATTAAAATATTATATAATAATAATAAATAAAAAAAAAATTATAATTAAATTGCGAAAACTTGTGAAAACTGTAAAATGTTCAAAAAGCATGATTATGTGAATATAATAATTATTAATTGATATCACTATCGATAGTAATTGATTAACCGGATATGTATCGATTACTATCACTATCGATAGAAATCGACAAGTGTATTGATAATCGATATATATCTTACCGGTTAGTAATCAATATATATCTATATATAAAATTTGCTGATATAGTTACGCCAGTGCTACGCCAAGTTACTGCACCTCTAAATTCGTGTAATTAACCATTTTTCGCATCGCATTATGCTTCGCATAATCGTGTAGGTGGATTGTGATTGGCAGATAAGTGTATCGAAAATCACTCTGCTAATGACGTAGAAAATCAAAAAACTCAAAATTGACCTTGATCGCATCACTATCGCATCACATCGCATAATTTGCCCTAACACTCCTGGACACCCGAGTTTTATACACCTGATCATGCAACAATTACATAGTCACGTGAGATTGTTTATATTATCGTTACAACATATTATTAAGGGAATTGCATGGATTTTTGCTATTCACACTATGGTTACACAATATTTTCTGTTTTTAGAAGTTTTGCACTTGTGTTACACAAAGACCTGGTACATCGTTTTTGCAAAAATAATTTTGGTTATACATTGCTAATATTGTGAAACATTATACAAGTCTAATTTGTGTAACCTAACCTGGGTCAGCCAGCATTAAGCTTAATGCTGGTGGGCACTATCATGATAATGCCCCCAGCAGGGTTAGATATAATTTCGGCCCACCCTAACCCTAAATCTAGCCAATCACTGTACATTAGGGTTTCTAGATTTAGGGTTAGAGTGGGCTGGAATTATGTCTAACTCCACTGGTGCATTATCATGATAGTGCCCACTAGCATTAAGCTTAATGCTGGCCGACCCAGGGTTAGGTTACCAAAATTAATCTTGTGTAACATTATACAACATTAGCGGTGTGTAGTCATAAATTATTTTTGTAAACACAATGCACTAAGCCTTTGTGTAACATAAGTGCATATATTATTTTGAATTCTAAAAATAGAAAATTTTGTGTAATTATAGTGCAAATAGCAAAAATCCATGGTGCGAATAGCAATTCCCTATTATTAAATGTGACGGCTGATGCTGATTTTGGCTAATGCTGAATATTACATGACATTTTGGTCCGGAAATTGCAGATCAGAAAATTTCAAAACAAACATCATTTGTTAAAAATCGCTTATTTCTCAAAGTTTGCATAAGAAACTGCATTTTGTGCACTAACAAAAATTTTTCACAAACAAGTTTGCTACATAACCTTTTAACCTTCTAAATTCTAAATACTAACCCTAACATAAACAAAAACTTAAAGAATTTATTCATTGGTCACGTGGTTTTTGATAATAATACTGAGGTAGTCATTGAACTTATCTTCGTTTAAGTTAGGGTTAGGGTTAGTTTAAATGTTAGTAGGTGTATTAGCAAAATTGTTCAAGTAAAGCTTTTTGTTAGAACACTAATGGTTGTTTCTTATGCAGTTTTTTGAGTTATAACCGATTTATAGCAGAATGAATGTTTGTTTTGAAATTTTCCAATCTGCAATTTCCGGACCAAAATGTTACATGATATTCAACATCAGCCAAAATTAGCATCAGCCGTCACATTAAATATAATAAATAAATATATAAAAAAAGTTATATATAAAACTATAGCACTATAGTGCTATTGCATTATAATGCTATAGCGCTATAAAATTAATCCCAATTAATTTATACATTTATGAAATAATAAATAGTTTTTATATTTATTAAATTTTAAACCAACCTCTCACCCAATCAAATAACTAACACAACCTAGAGGTCTTCGACCTAACTAGTAAAAACTTAGGTCTGGAGTAAAATAGCTCTATCCCTTCTTCCCCATGAACAATATAAAATTCAAGTTATAATTAACATGTAAATTTAATATTAAATCAAATAAAGGAATAGAGGAAAGACCTCGGTTTTAAAAAAAAAAAAAAAATAAAATCTAAAAATATATAGATTTTTAACTTTTTAATCTAAAATAAGCATTATTTTTATTATATTAGTAAAATAGTTTAAATTAGCATTATAAATTATACTATAACTTTTTTTATATAGTAATCTTATTTGAAATTTTGCAAATTTATTCTTAATAGCTATACCAAGTAACTTGTGAAATAGCATAAAAATATACTTGATTCTAATTAAGTAAATTTTAAAAATATTAGAAATTTTAATTTTTTTAATTATTTATTTTAAAAATTAAGCAACTTTAAATTTTTTTTTCCAAGTCAAAGTGCCCACTTTGGGGAGAGCTTTTTTATTCAAGATAATCAGATCCCGAATGCCCTACATGGAGGGATATCCAATATTTGTACATTGACGAGAGTACAACTAGCCTTACCTGCAACTTTTGGTTGCCTATTTAAGTAGCCACCCAAAAGTTCTACACTAGCTGTTATACCTGCAATCCATATTTAAACCCTCTGATCCCTGCCTTCTGTTAGCCCATCTTGTATCACTGAAACACTGTCCGGATACTAACCAGTCCCGCTTAGGACTAGTTTATCCCAGTGGGGAACTTGGTAGAGTGGTCCCTGTCCCACACAGGTATCACCTACACTTTGGTAGCGTACGCATTTGCTGAAACCAACACTTTTAGTTAGGAGTGGTTACCTAACCACTATCACTACCTATTTCTGCTCTTGTAGAGTTCACCTGACCCCAGTACTATCCTATTCTTTTTTCGGTTTCTTTTCCCCAGAAGCTTTCTTTCCCCCGGTTGCCTTCCTACTTCCAATCCGAGGACCTAGAAGGATTGGTCTGCCCTGGCAAACCCAGAAGCTCCCTCCCCCTAGTATATGATTCTGAAACATATGTCCTTTTCCTCCAGTGCGATCCCAGCGGTCCAGTTGGTAGGGCCCGCTATAAACTCTTTTATTGTAAGTCCGCTTCCGGTTAGTCTACTGCCAGTCAGTTCCCGTCTGATTCCTATTAGGTACTGTCAAAAGTCTGGCTACTTCTCTACTCGGAACTTGCCAAGTATAGTTTCCCTTTGTTCTAAGGTTCTGTGCATAACACAGCACCTGCGCTCCCCAGGATCTACACACCCTAGTTCTGTGCATAACACAGTACCAAAGCTCCCAATATAAGTTGGTATAACCTAGGAAACAGATTTGTAAATCCGAGCTCAGAATCCGGGTTACCATAACACAGGCAAATTCTTCGAAATCGTCTCCAGTAGGATTCAAACTCTGTATCTTTGCTACAACTACTTGGGGGTGATAACTATCCAACTACAATATGTCGCTATACCCTCACTTTAAAATTTTTTAAAAAGTATTAAACTAATAATTTATAGAATTTTTTTTTATAAATAGATTATATATATGCTTAAATATTAAATATATTTTTTTTAAAATTTTAATTCTTTAAAAATCAAAACTTTATTATATAGAAACTTTAAAGTATTAATTTCTTGTATCATGCTTAATGAGACGACCCATAATTATATTAATACATTATATTAATATATCATATCAAACATTATAGTATATGTTAATTAATATTCTAAGGCTCTAGTTAGACCTAATAAACCTACAACAACTAATAGCTTAATTGCTGTTTTATATAGTAAAACTAATGTTGACTATTATCTTTATGAACCTATTGAAAAAAGGGGATATAATCATTAGTATAGCAGAAAGATAGATCTAGATCTGGAGCATATTTTGTGTTATCAAATCTAGCTTAAAATATTTGTTTGTACTAGCAATATCTGTTTTCTTAGAAAGGTTATTTTCAAATACAGAATTACTTATTATAGTATTATATAATAGGCTTCATCTGAATATAGTTGAACAAATAATGTTTTTCAAATATAATATGCAGCATTTTCTATTTTTAAGCCATAAATCAAAAATATATATTACAGACTATATCAATAATAAATTAATTAGATAATCATATATATAGCATCTAATATTTGTATTAGAAATTAAACTATCAACTAGATATAGCTAATTATATAAATACAATTTGCAATTTGAAATTGAATAGTATTATAGTAGAAAGAAAAGCTATTTACTAGTATGATTACATGGGCTTATCTAGTAGTACAATCATCCCTCCCTATATCACCAAGTTGGTCGTGCCCTATTATAGTAATTGTTTAGAAGTGTGACTATAAATAAAATATCTTGTTATAGTCACATGCCTATATGCTAATAAGTGTTTAATATAATATGTAGTTGTAACATATTGAAGTACTATTAAAAATTTTAAAATGTTAAACAGTAAATAACTTTGATCTAGTAAACCAATTTTGATTAATAACTACCAGAGTACTTGCTCAATGAAACAATTCTAATAAGTTTATAATTGTCCAAGTCTGATCACAGAACACAAGATTGTTAAGGATTTTTTACTCAAATTTTAAATTTAATCAATTTTTATACACATGATATAACACAAATTCTTAATAATCTCAGGAACTTGTAATTAGATTTTGCCAATTTTGGGCTCATTAGAACCATCTCATTAAGATAAACATTTTTGTAGTTGTTTCATCCAAATTGGGTTATTGGATCAAAAGTTATTTGCTGTTAAACTTTTAAAAAGCTTTAATAGATAATTTTAAATATAAATAAATATGAATATTGGCCAATCAGATTTTATAACCTATATTTAGTTAGAAATTGGTGACTATAGTAAGAGTTTATTATTAATAAAATTGTTAAAAAAATCAAAATTTTATAGGATAGTGATTATAAGTGATTTGTAACTATAATGAGGTTTTTTACAATGTTTTAAGTTTGTTATGCAATATTGGGTACTTAAATAGAGGAGTGACTATATGGGGTGTGACTATAGGGAGGGACAGCTGTACATAAAATTATACATAGTGACAAAATTATTTTGTGTTTTGGGACCCAAAATTAAAATTTTTTCTAAAATTGTTTTTGATCTATTTTATTTAAAACCTGAAATTTTTTGAGGCTCTTTTTTGAATAGATAAAATTATAAGAAATAAATATATAAATTTTATTTGAATTTTCTTATAAATTTATTTTAATTTATTTTTGAAAACCTAAAATAGGCATTTTTCAAAAATCAATTTCAGTAGTATGTATATATAATATTATGAATATTTTCTGTCTTGTATTTAATTTTTGTTAATTATTAATAGGTTATAGCTGTTTTGGTTTGGTTCTTAACAGAGTTAATAAAATTCTCTAGTTTACTATAGTCAGACCTCTCTACTGTATAAATACAAGTTGATCACACCTATTTTGGTGATTATATTGAGGTGTGCTATAAATAAAATACCTTGTCATAGTCATATAACCAAAAGCCAATAAGTAATATATTTTAAAAACTTTAAAATGTTTGATAGTAAATAACTTTTGATTCAGTGGCCCAATTGGGATAAAATGACTACCAGAATGTTTAACTCAATGAAACAATTCTAAAGAGTCTAAAATTATCTATATCTAGTTACAAAATGCTAAGATCATTAAGGATTTTTTACTTGGATATTTAAATTTAATCAATTATTAAACATGCAAAGCGACAATATTCTTAACAATCACAGGAGTTTGTAATTGGATTATAACAATTTTGGGCTTATTAGAATTATCTCATTGAGACGAACATTTTGGCAGTTGTTTTATCCAAATTGGACTACTGTATCAATAGTTATTTGTTTTTTTTAAATATTAAAAGTGAGACCTTGCTTTTATCTTTATTAAATTTAATAGAAACTTTTTACAATACTGGAAAAATTTTATTTTTTTAAATCTAATGCTAAGAATAAAAACTTAGACATATATTAAGCAAACCTAAATACTTACGCAGGTCAAAATCCAATATATTGGATACCTATCAGGTACCATATTACTATAATTGAAAATATATAAAATACTATATATTGGTGACCTACTATACATATATTGTATAGTTTGGATAGGACCCCGGACATCTCTGATATATGTTATATCTTTTTTAGCAAATTAATTCAAATTTGATCTAAGGTCCAAATTTAAATTTTAGCAAATTGAAGTTAATTTTAAAAAGGGTCATAATTGAATATTTTGGCGAATTACAAAGATTTTATGTATGTTATATTTTATTTTTAGCAATTTACCTACATTTTTGCAAAAATTATTGTAACAAGTTAAGTTGCGCTATAATGATTGATCCAGATATAACAAGTTGTTAATGGCTATATAGAGTAAAGTGATAATCAATTATAATTAAAAATAAATAAAAGTAGTTGTAGCATGTAATTGGGTTTTAGTATCAATAGCAACTTGGTACTTACCCCGCATATGTATTATAATCATTGATCGTGATTGTATATCAATAAACAAATAAATATGTAATGCAATTGCATAAAGATGTGAATTAGTTAGTAATTTACATAATAATTGTAGTTAATATTATCTCTATAAGTTCTTGATCAAATTTAATAAAATTTTTTTATTTGAATTCTATGGATTCGTACAATTAAAATCAAAAAATTTTCATCAAATTTGGTCAAGAACTCGTAAAGATATCTTTGATGAAAGTTCCTGTAAACAATTTCAACGCAGCTTCTTTGCAATATGTTTTTTTGCTTTTTTAAAATAACCCACTATTCGGCGATGATTTACAAGAAATTTTACTATGCTAACTAAAAAAAATTTATAACAAGACTTATAGTGCATATTATGGACTAATAGAATCTCAAATTTCATAAAAAAATATTGAAAACTCATAAAGATATTGACGTTTTTGTAAATTTGAACGCATATGTTTTCGCAAGTTTTCCCTAAATTCAAATGCTTCTGGAGGCACTTTCTCAAAATGAAAATACGATTAAATAAGTTGATAGAATAGATATTCAAGAGTTTTTAGTTAAAATTTTATCAAAAACGGATTAATATTGATGAAGTTTTAATGATTTTTTCAATTTGCTTCCAGATTCGGGATTTTCTAAAATTTTCAATTTTGATCAAAACAGAAAAATCACCATCACAGGCTAGATTTTCACAAGTTCAAATGAAACAAGTTACTGCGCACTAATAAAATCAACAGAGAATAGATTAAAATTTTGCTTTCTAAAATTTCAAGTTATTTGGTTAAATATTCATTCTATAATAGCTTTTTTCATTTGGCGCAGCTTCTTTAAAAGAAGCTGCGCCAAATAAAAAAAGCTATTATAAAATGAAAATTTAACCAAATAACTTGAAATTTTAGAAAGCAAAATTTAATCTATTCTCTGTTGATTTTATTAGTGCGCAGTAACTTGTTTCATTTGAACTTGTGAAAATCTAGCCTGTGATGGTGATTTTTCTGTTTTGATCAAAATTGAAAATTTTAGAAAATCCTGAATCTGGAAGCAAATTGAAAAATTATTAAAACTTCATCAATATTAATCCGTTTTTGATAAAATTTTAACTGAAAACTCTTGAATATCTATTCTATCAACTTATTTAATTGTATTTTCATTTTGAAAAAGTGCTTCCAGAAGCATTTGAATTTAGGGGAAAACTTGCGAAAACGTATGCGTTCAAATTTACAAAAACGTTAATATCTTTATGGGTTTTCAATATTTTTTCATGAAATTTGAGATTCTATTAGTCCATGATATGCACTATAAGTCTTGTTATAAATTTTTTTTTAGTTAGTATAGTAAAATTTCTTGTAAATCATCGCCGAACAGTGGGTTATTTTGAAAAAGCAAAAAAACATATTGCAAAGAAGCTGCGTTGAAATTGTTTACAGGAACTTTCATCAAAAATATCTTTACGAGTTCTTGACCAAATTTGATGAAAATTTTTTTATTTTGATTGTACGAATCCATAGAATTCAAATAAAAAAATTTTATTAAATTTGATCAAGAACTTATAAAGATAATATTAATAAAAGGTTTTAAAAGTTAAAATATTTAAGTGACAAAATCGAATAGCAATTCCTTAATTTTATTAATAAAATAATATTATACCCAAAATTTTATTAAATGATTATAATATTTTGCTCTAATAAAACTTATTTAGCGGAGGGTGTAGCGACTTAGGGAAGTTGGTAAGTTGTCACCCCCCAAGTAGCAGGTCTAGGGTTCAAATCCCACTGGTGACGCTTTGGAAAAATAGACCTGTGTTACAGTAACCGTTTCCTGTCGATCGGTTGGGTATATTACCTGTAGTCCTTGGTTACCATCTCGAATGAGAGCTTTCGGGCAAAGTTGTGTCCGGTGACACAGACAAATCCAAGGAACTGGGGAAATGGAAATCCATTTGGAAAGTTCCGAGTAAGAAGGTAGCAACGATCTTTGACGGTGCTACCAGAACTGGAATATCGGAAACCGGAGCTGGAGAACTGGATGATATTACCTTCGGAGGAGAGGGTCCACCAACCTGGCTACTGGAGTCATACCGGAGGAAAAGTACCTATGTTCTGGAATTAGGTACCAGGGGAAGAAAAACCATAGTAGCACCTAATACTGGGTAGATCAACCCTTCTGGGCCAACTGGTTTGGAAGTTTGGGGCACCCGGTGATGGACCGGTAAAAAAGTAATGGTGGGTACCGGGGTCGGTGTGAACCTTACAAGGGCAGAAGTAGGTAATGGTAACGATTAGGTGCCCTCTGACTGCAAGTTGCTTGCCTCAGTGAGTGCGTAAGTTACCGAAGTGTAGGTAATATCTGTGTGGAACAGGGACTGCTCTACCAAGTTTACTCGCGAGGATAAATTAGTCCTTAGGGGATGTAGATAGCATCCAGGACTGTCTTCAACTGACTAATGTATCGAAGGGCTGTACTGGTGATCACAAGTAGGATTGATATGTGAAGCGTTGGACCAGAGGGTTTAAATAGGCAATCCCCTAGTTGGGTTGTAGATATGGCAACTAGTATAGAGCCTTCGGGCAGACTACTTAAATTAGACAACCAAAAGTTGTACATGTNAGTTGGGTTGTAGATATGGCAACTAGTATAGAGCCTTCGGGCAGACTACTTAAATTAGACAACCAAAAGTTGTACATGTAGCTAGTTGTACTCTCATTCAATGTAACTCAATTATGGGTGCGCTCAAAAAGGCGCCCTTGATCCACAGGCTTGATTAAATAAACTCTCACCCAAAGCGGGAACTTTTAAAAAAAAAAAAAAACTTATTTAGCATATAAAAATACATTATGCAAGTAAATTTACTTTTATATTTCTTGAAAATTTAAGAAAAGATGCTTAATTTTTGATTTTTTAAAAAATCCAAAATTAAGTATCTTTTCTTAAATTTCAAGAAATATAAAAGTAAATATGCCAGTAAAATGTATTTTTATATACTGCACAAATTTTTTTAAAGCACCTGAACCTAAGAACACTATCTAAATGTAATAATTTAGTTTTTAGCAAATTACTATAAAAACTTCATGTAATAATTAAATTTTTAGCAAATTTACTTGATTTTAGAGGTAGCAAAAACCTTAAAATTTGTGCAGATCAGTTATGACCTAAATGAGAGATGTCCGGGTCCTGTTTGAATAGAACCCTGAATAATCTAAGTGATATCATATTTGAAAAATAGCTAATGGTGACCCTTTTTTTAAAAAGGTTGTATTTAAAAAGTAGGTATTGGAGAAAAAGTTTATATTTAAAACCCGCTAAATGGCAAAATAGGTATATTTAAAAGAATGCTAATGAGGTAATTTTTTTTTAAAGTGCCCCTCTTGGGACTTAGGAATTTTATTCAAGATATTAGGCCCGTCGGCAGTGTTGTACATGGGACAGTTGGGACATACGTTGGGACATTTTGGGACATTCTGGGACAATTTTATAAATTGAAATTACTTAAAATTTTATTAAGATAATCTAATTAAATTTTTTTAAAAATGTGTTCAGCACTTAAAAAAATATATAATCATATATTTTTTTAAATTAATTTATTAATTATTAAGGCTTGGGACATAGTTGGGACACTTGGAATGCTGGGACGTTGGGACGTTGGGACATACCAAAAAAAGGCTGGGACAGTGAAAATGTACAACACTGCCCGTCGGTATCCTCTAAGGGAAATACTAGCATTTGTTACATAGATGAGGATACATTTAGCTACACGTACACTTTTGGTGTCTAATTTAAGTAGCCCGCCCGAGGGTTTCACACTAGCTGCTATACCTGCAACCCAACTATGGAAATTGCCTATTTAAACCCTCTGATCCATGTTCCGCCTGCCAACCTATCTTGTATCACCAGAACAGGCCCAATACATAAGTCAATCAGCAAGTTCTGGATACTTATCTATTGCCTTAGAACTCAGCCGAGTATTCCTGGTCCTGTTATCCTTAACGGGAGACTTGGTAGAGCAGTACCTGTTCCATACCAGGTATTCACCTATACTTTCGTTACTTATCGCTATGACTGAGGCCAACACTTGTAGACAGGGTTACCCTGTCCTTTTACAAATAACTACTTTTGCCCTTGTAAGATTTGCTCCAACCCCGGTACCCACTATCACTTTCCTATCGGTCCTTCACCGATTTTCCCAGATTTCCAATTTAGTTAGCCCGAAAGGGTTGATCTACCTGGCATTAGATGCCATTATAGTTTTTCTCCCCCTGGTACCTACTTCTATAACATAGGTCCTTTTCCTCCGGCACCCAATCCGGTGGCCAAGTTGGTAGACCTTGTCCCTGAGGTCGATATCTGGTACTTCGGCTCCGGTTCAATATTCTAGTTTTGGTAGCACTGTCAAAGACTTTGCTACCTCCTTACTCGGGTCTTGCCAAATGGGTTTCTGTTTCCTCATTCCTTGGATTTGTCTGTGTCACAAGACTCAACTTTGCCCGAAAGAACTTATTTGAGATAGTAACCAAGAACTACAGGTAATGTACCCAACTGATTGACAAGAAACAGTTACCAGAACACAGGTCTATTTTTCAAACCGTCGTCAATGGGATTTGAACCCTAGACCTGCCACTTGGGGGTGACAACTTACCAACTTCTCTAAGTCACCACACCCTCTAATGAGGTAATTTTTATAAATGTTATATTTGAAAAGTGCTAATAAAAAATCTGGGCTATAATAGTAATCCGGCAGGTAAAAAAGAGAGAGGAGAAAAGAGAAAAAGAGGTAAAAAGGAGATAGAAGTAAAAGGAAGAGAGGGTAAAATTGTGCAAACCAGTTTTTTTTTTAGCTTTTTTGGTACATTTTGTGGTATATATATTTATGATTCTTTGTAGCTTGTGGATTAAACGGGCTTAAGAGATTTTGAACTTTTTAAAATTTTTTTTTGTTTTTTTTTTTAGTGAGTTTAATTTTTTTTTTTTTTTTTTTTTGTTTGTTTTTTTTTTTTTAGATGTTATATTTCAAAAAAAGATAAAGATGAGTGAAAGTTCGATCTAATATATGAAATGTAGCTTAATATACCAAACCAAAAGTGCTAACCAAAAAAATTTTTACTATGATGCTCAAATATAACCTTACATAGATTATTTGAGGTCCTATTTGGATATATTGGGTACCCGATGTGTATATGTAAATATGTAATAAAAATAATTTTTATTTTATAATTCTACTTTTATTTCCACCATTTTGCATATATGCACATGCCCAAACAAAATATACAAAATTTTTTTTAAAATTTTTTTATGAATTAATATATATGTACCCTAAGGGTATACTAAAATTTTTATACCCTAGATCTTGTGTAACATAATTTAATCACAGGATATATAAACAATACCTACCTTACTACTTATCTTACGTTTTTAATTGTTTTTTATTTGGTTCACAGTTGGTTGTTATTTGTGTTTCTACCAATTTTACATCATCTATTGTGGTGCCGGCGTTATAAATTTTGTTGTTGTATTGGTTGTACTCTGTCTATTGTGTGCTATTGGTAATGCCTTTATTTGTGCGTTGTTAGGGTATCTCGCCAGTTTCTGAGAACTTCAGAGGAGTAATAGCTTTTATTCGTTGTTTTGAATTTTGAACGCATTTACTAATGCTTCTATCTTTTTTTCTAGGAGTTATCAAGGGTCTTCAAACTTTCGTTTCGTGATTGGGCATACATTCTTCAGGAGAGTAAAATACCGTTTGTTCATCTTTTTAATTTTAAATGCATTTACTAACACTTTTTTCAGGTGTTTTCTGTTTTGGATTTTGAATGCGTTTACTAATGCTTCTGTCTTTTTCTAGGAGTTATCAAGGGTCTTTAAACTTTCGTTCCGTGATTGGGCATACATTCTTCGGAGAGTAAAATACTATTGGTTCATCATTTTGAATTATAAACGCATTTACTAACACATTTTTTTCAGGTGTTTTCCGTTTGGATTTTGAACGCGTTTACTAACGCTTCTATCTTTGTTTTCTAGAAGATATCAAGGGTCTTCAAACTTTTCTTCCGTTATTGGGTGTATATTCTGGTATCGGGAACTTCAGGAGAATAAATACCGTTTGTTCGTCGTTTTGAATTTTGAACAAATTTACTAATACTTCGTTTTTTCAGGTGTTTTTAAGGTTTTCAAGCTTTTGTTCTGTTCTTGGCGTACATTCTGCATCAGGAACTTCAGGAGAGTAAAATACCTTTTGTTCATCATTGCGGTTTTTGAATGTGTTTACTGACACATTTTTTTCTAGGTGTTCAAGAACTTTTTGAGCTTTTATTCTGTTCTTGGGCATGAATTGTGTACATTCCAGTTTCGAGAATTCAGAAGAGTATGAACATCTGCATATCCTTCAGTTTTTGAACATATTTACTAACATACTTAAGTATTTTTAGGATTTTTATTCCACTTGACGTCGATTGTATACATTAGGTTCTTTAAATTTTAGGTGAGTATAATATTTTAGTTAGTTTTTTGGACTTTAAAAATGCTTACTTATGCTTTGTTTTTCTAGACGTCTTCATTCCATTTTTGTGTATCAGGTATCGGCTTCAGGTCATAGCTTTATATTCCATTTTTTAGAAGCATTGTTGTTTTGTTATGAATATGATTTATTAACGTTGCTTTTTCTTCTTTTTAGGTTATGATCGAATGTAGTTTTTTTTGAAGATAACGGTAAATCCTAACATTCTGGTAGTGAAGCTGTCGAAACGTAAATTCGTATGTGATTTTTGTTGCATCTTTGTGTTTTGTGATGCCATTGTTGGAGGAATTTCGTCATTGGTTTTGTTGATTATTTATTTCTATGAATATTAAGGTTAGGATAGTAGGAGTCATGACAGACGTAGAGGAATTTTTCATAATATTAAAATATGTACAGACAAACCTTCTGTAAGTGCTATGATATTTTGTGAGACTGCGCCAAATTATAAGGCCTAAAATAACTATGAGTCCTAAAGGTTAGGGTTAGAGTCATTTCATTATATTAAGCTTTGGAATGGGGTTTTTGATATATATACCACGTAAACGGTATGAATATTGATCAATTACTTTTTGAGCTTTATAAGTGCCACTTGAAGAACAACGATAAGATTTGCGACGAATTATAGTAGAATTATTTGGGTCTTTATCATTACAGAAAATTTGATATCCAAAGTCTCATTCTAAACAATAATTATGTATAAAGCTATCAACAGATAACCAATCATCAAAACAGCTGCCTACATGAAGACTATATTAATAGCCTAAAGTATTTAAATCCCCATAATTATTATTACTAAAAATGCTTGTTTCGGGGCAGTCAAAGTTGCTATCATGTTCATTAACCGAGGTATTATCAACCAAGATATCATCCCCATTATTTTCTTGTATAGAAATTGGTAGACAATTATTGTTGGATTCAGAAAGTGGCGAAAAAAAAACTTGTATTAACCAGACTATTATCTTCTTAATCAAAATGTAGTGGAAGATCCGTATCTTCAAAATTACCATTAGAGGATTTAGAATAAAGTAAGGAGATATTGTCAAAATCGCCGTTATGGTCATTAAATGAGGTATTATTTCCATGTATATAAGTTGGTAGACAATTATTGTTAGATTCAGTGAGCGGTAAAAAAAGACTTCTATTAACCTGGCTATTATCTTCATAACCAGAAGGTGGTAGAGGGTTCATATCTTTAGAATAAGGTAAAGAAAATAGGCAATTTATTTCTTCTAAATCACTATCATTAGAAAATGCTATAAATGAGTTCCAGTCGATATCATCCATCAGGTTGAAGTCGATAATCAATGCTAATAACCGTTGCAATACTCTCGTAAGTCGTTCTTATACATTTATTAATAAATTTGTTTGATTAATCATATATTGTATGAATCTTGTTTTTATCACACTTGAAAAAAGCGTGATCACATCTATAATCATTCTCATTATATATTCTAGCACCAGATTAATTACATTATTATTTATATGCAGTATAGTAAAATTCACCGCAATTTTTAATTACATAATTTTCTGTGAATTATACCTGCTTCATAGACAAAAGTTTTCCTGATTGGTTAATTGTTGTAGACTACTCGCGAGTGCTATCATAATGGAAGTTTTACATAAAGAAGTTATGCGAATTAGTAAATAAATTTAAACTGTATCTGCGAAATATATAGAGAAAACTTGGATGCCACAAAGCTAAAATGCAAATCTTCTCTATAAGAATAGTGGTTCAGGGCATGGTACGAGAAAATAGTGGGATAGTACAGATCATGCGCACATATAAGCACATTTTATGAAGTGGTACAGTTAAAAATGACACAGGCATGGGGTGGTATCATGTGGCACATTTAGGCATGTTTTTCGGAATAGCACAGTTAAAAATGACATAGACACAGAGTGGTAGTTTATAATAGCTTTGTGCGAGGTCATCAGGTGGCACGTTATATTACACAAAATGGTATGCATCAGATGATATACATATGCACATTGTATATGTTTTTTCATTTCACGAAATCTACATGGTGAAATTCACCAGAGGTATTTCGTAACACCTATATAGTGAAATTCACCAGAGGTTAATATTAAATTATTCCTTTTTTTTATTATTTTTAATTTGATTTTTAAATTTTTAAATTTTTTTTTATTTTAATTTTTATTAACATTTTATCATTAATTTTTTATTTAATTAATTATTTATTTATATATTTTTTCGTAAATTTTTTTTATTTTTTTATTTTAAACTTTTTTTTAATTTTTTTCACTTTTTTTTTATTTTATTTAATTGACAATTCATGAAAAAAGGAGATTGTATTAATAAAATACATAACACTTAATATAAATTACATATAAAATACAAAAATCAGCATTCTTAACTATGTAGAGTTAATTTTTTATTAAGTTAACATTATGTAGACTTCTAATAAAAGTTGTAGAGCTTGTTTTTGTGATTCTAATTATAGCTAGATCAGTAAAATTGGTTAGGTAAATAAAAAGTTACAAACAATTAAAAATTCAAAAATTTTATAAAACTACAGAAATTATAATTCCTATATTAACATATTTTATTATATTTTATTATAAAAATCTCTGCCAGTTAGAATTCTTCTTCTATTGCAAATTGTCAATTAATTTAATTTTTTTTATTTTTAAAATGATTTTTTTTTGTATTAATTTTAATTTTTTTATTTAAAATTTTTTTATTTAATGAGTATCCATTTGGCTATTGTAATAAATTTAGTACGCACAAAAAAATTAATTTTAAATTGATTATTTAACCAAATTTAATCAAATTTTGCCAAAATATATTTGAATATTAGAACTATCTTTTTGTACAATTTTAGCAATATTTATTAATAAAAATTTTGTATAGCTTATTCTTAAACTTGTTGTATTGTTCTAAAATTTTGTCATACTAAATTTAGTACAGTATTAAAAAAAATCATAGCATACAAAAACTTGTAATAAAATTAAAAAAAAATAAATTTTTAGATTATTTTAGATCCAATCTTGATTTTGGTCTGATTATAAAAAATAAATAATAATGTTTTTAAATAGCTTAAATAAACCTGTTTAACAGTGACACACGTCTAAAAATAGTTAGTCTTTTTATATATTTTATATAGTAAAACATAGTAAAAATATATTAAAAAATTAGTAAATTAAATTGCTTATAACATTTTATATACTAAACCAATTTAATGATTTTACTACTATTAGAATCAGAAAAATTAGCTTTACAACTTTATTAAAAATTTAACAAAATTTTATTAAATAAATTTTATGTTATTTATAATTTAGTATTTTTGAAGCCACTTTTAGTAGCAAATTTTTTTTTAAATAATTTAATATAACTTTTGATAAGCATTTAAGTTGATTTTAAAATACCAAAATAAAATATAAATATAGAATTATATGTTGGATAAATTTAATTTAAAGTAATTAATACCAATTTTTCAAAATTTAACTTTTAATACTGTACTAAATTTAGTACGTTGTACTAAATTTAGTACAGCAAACGGATATCCATTAATTATTTTTAATTATTATTTTTATTTAATTAGAGATAGTACACCCCTAATCATGAATAAATAGCGATCATCATTATTAATAATCACCAGTTTGTTTTATATTTTTTTTATTTTTTCTGTTTTTTTGTTTTTTCAGTTATTAATGCATTTAACTAAGCTACTTTTTTCTTTCATGTATAGAATCTTGTTGTTACTAGTGCTCATCATTACTGGTGATCACTATTACTAGTACTTGTTATTACTAGTACTTATTATAACTGGTGCTTATCATTACTAGTATTAGTGTCATCTTACATTGTCATTCTTGATTGGAATATTATATTGTCATTCTTGAATGCATCATTGTTTTGGTGTTAGTTTTTGGCATTGTTATTATCAAAGTCATTCGTCATTACTGGCATTGTTATTGATTTCATATGCTTTATTGTGTTCACTTGCTGGGTCCTGCTTTTTATTCTTTGGAACAGTTTTTTATTCTTTGGCTTGGCTTGTACATTCCAGTCTTAAAATTTTAGAAGAGTATAAATTTTGGCTTGTTATTTTTTGTTTTTAAATACTATACTAACTTTTACTTTTTTTTCCAGATATTTTTAAGGATGTTTTGATTTTTTGTTCTAGTTCTTGAATTTTTTAGAAAAGTATAGTTTCTTGGATTGTAAAGCGTTTAGAACTATTGGGGTATCTTTGGAGTATATGCTTCTTTGTATCTTGTTTTTTTGTATGTAATAACCAATATATTTTTTCTTTTAGATTGTCATTTACCTTGTCATTGGGTTGTCATTTTTGCACAATAAATACTTTTATCATTAGTACTATCGCTATTAGAGTCTATTGCATTGGTAGCTGCAGCAATTGGTATTGTTACTAATGAGAAAAGCTTGGATTTTATTGCTTTCTCTATAGTATGTCATTGTTTATAAACTATATTAGTATTTTATTGTGGTAATTGTAATTTCAGTTTTATTACTAGTGTATTATACACTATACATACATTGCTAGAGTAAATTTGTTATTGTGGTTCTATAGACATTTTGTTAGTAGTAAATTTTATTTGGTTTGTGTGCATTTGTTGGTATAACTGAGCATAGTTAGTTAGGGTTAGGGTTAGAATAGTTAGTTTGGATTAGGGTTAGGATGGTTAGTTCAGGTAGATTTAGAGTATAATAGGTTTTTTGTTGTATTGCTCAAAATAGTCAATAATCTATATAAATAAAAAAGTTTTAAATAACTATATCTAATATTAGTACGTATATTCACCTTTCTCTAATTCAAACATTTCTAAACCAAATATTATTAAATTTTCTCTAAACTGTACAAAATCTCCTAGAAAATTTGTAAATTTTATTATAAAGTTTGAATAAGCCATATATAACTTTATAAAAACCGAACTTTTCCAAATTTTTACATAGTAAAAAAAAGCAGTACTAGTAGTTTGAATTATAAAGAGTTGACTGTACTGTATTTGTTAAATTAAAGTATAATAGCAGTTATTACCGATATTGTATGTAATTGTATGTCAATCATGTGATAAGAGTGTACCATGCACCAAAAAATAAAACCCTTTAATCCTATAATATATACTATCTATATCGGGTACATGATACAATATATACTATTTATATCAGTTACATAATGCATTATAGAATTTATATATGTGATATATATCTAATATATATAAGGCATATATACTATATGTGTACTATATGTGTTCGACATATGTCTAATACCCTATATGAACTCTACACATATCGGGCACATATCATCTATATATATTATATATATTAGATACCTGATATTATACCAATATGTATAATTTTGAACTGTGTTATCTGTGCCTAAACCTAATCAATAGTTATTTGTATCAAACCTTTAAGAATTTTAATAAAAAATTTTAAATAATCATAAATATGAATATTGGCCAATTATATGTTATAATCCATATTTGGTCCAAATTTGTGATTATAATAAGGGTTACTGTATTATTAATAAAATTGATAAAAAATCAAAATTTTTTTGTAATAGTAATTGTAGAGGTTTTTTACTATATTTAAGTCTGTTGCACAATATTGGGTACTTATATAGAGGTATGACTATATGGGTATGACTAGGGTGTGCAATGGGCTGGGGCGAGCCCGATAATTTGCGAGTTGGACTGGGTTTGGGCTGGGCCTGGGCCTGAATTTTCAGGCCCATAAATTAATTAGGCCAGGCTTGTAAAAACGGGTTGAGCTTGGGCTGGGTTAAACCCGGTAATTTATATAGGTTGAGCCTTGTTCAGGTCAAACCCAGGCCTAGATTTTTAGTTCTACAATGA
Source organism: Gigaspora rosea (assembly GCA_003550325.1). Taxonomy (NCBI): domain Eukaryota; kingdom Fungi; phylum Glomeromycota; class Glomeromycetes; order Diversisporales; family Gigasporaceae; genus Gigaspora; species Gigaspora rosea. The sequence continues at coordinate 67,600 of QKWP01001662.1, read as the reverse complement.
ATTGGGTTGGGCCCAGGTTGGGCTCATAATTTAACAGGTTGGGTTCGGGCACAGTTAAACCCGGCCCAACCCAGCCCATTGCACACCCTAGGTGTGACTATAGAGAGGTTAGATTGTAGTAAACTACTATAACAGGTAACATCTGAGTACATTTTAGATAGCTAGATAATGCCAAGCCTGTAATTAAAATAGAATATTGTAAAAATTTCTTTATAATATAATTTTGTATATTGAGTACTAACAAGATTATCTAAGAATAAAAAACTTTTGTTAATTAGAATTACATTTTTTCGCATAGTGTCTCTAGTGTAAATAGGAATATAATAAGTTATAACATAATCATGTGCCTAGAAACAAATGCATTTAGTATAGTATATTACTTTTCCTACTGCATCTGCAATTATTTTGCTTGTTTTTATTTTTTGGTAGTTATTTTTTACAAAAATCAAATGCTTTTAAGACATACCCAAACTTCATTATTTGGATTTTTTTCTTTTTTAATATCTAATACTTAGTCTTCAAAAGCAGTTAGAATTTTTTTATACCAATTACGGATTTCAATCTCATTCTCTGGTGGTCCTCCAATTTTATTATCCTTATTAACTTTTCTAACTGTCCTTCATTATCATTCAATTCTACCTTATTAGCTTCTTCAACAAATTTTTCTTGGTTCCAAAGATATATAACATAAGGGTTCTCTTTGTTGCTTTACATTGTTGCTGCTTTTTTTTCTATTAGTACAGACTAAGTTTCTTAGATAACTTGTACTATGTGTTTTGTTGGAATCGTATTCCCAGTAATGCTTCTTACAACAAGGCAGTTGAAAATAATGATTCTACAGGCATTATAAAAAGGCTTCAGATAGCAGCAAAAAATATAATAATAATACTAATCTTGAAAATTATAATGATAACAATTTTTTTGCTTAACTTAAAAATAATAATACAGATGATATTGTAAATAATTAGCTAATAAACATTATTACTATTAGCATAATTTTTAATAATATTGATACTATTTTTGCTCCTTTGCTTCAAAAGCCTTTTTTGGTCTTTGTTTGAGATTTGTTATTATTAATTGCAAAATATCCTAATAATTTTATTTTTTTTTATAATTATTTTATTTCAGAAAAACTTGAACTATTATCTTTAACAAATTCGCAATCACTTTTATAATTTTTAGATATATGATTAAAAAAATTTATTTTTTGTCTCAATTTAATCTAATAAGGCATAATAGAGGTATTCTCATTTATTTCCCTTTTTATTCTAAGTATTTACTATTTTCTTTTTCCTCATAATTTTGAATCTACTTCTATAATTCTATTATGGTTCTAATAACTTTACTTTTTAGATTTGAATTCTAAATATTTGTCATATTGTGAGAGCAACAGGGAAGTTCTGTAATGCACCCACAGGCAGTATGTGGTTTTGAATTGAATATTAAAGATAGAAAATTTCCTGATATTTACAGGATTATTGCAAGAAAATTATTTAAGGGTAAATATATGTGATAGAAATTTAGCAGTTAACAAAGCATCAAGATAGATAATTGCAAAATAAATAATATCTTAATCTATATATAAGCAAAAAAATTTTGTTTCCTATTAATAACTAATAGATCAAGATTTTATTATTGCTAATCAATTAACATATTTGCTATATTTCTTTATCTGTTATTAGCATATAACCAGGACCCCGAGCAATCTATGAACAGCTAACTATTTTAAAAAATCTTAATATATTACTAAAAATAGAAAAGGTCTACAGAAAAATGGTCAAAAATAAGCATTAATATTACTAAATATAGAAAAGATCTACAAAAAATAGTTAAAAATAAGCAAAAGCAAATAGTGACCTATCTATATATAGCTCGGGGTCCTATATAACCTAAGTCTTCACTATTAAATTGGTTCTTATTATTTAGTATTTGGAAATTGCTTATTATTAGATAATATTGATACCTATCTCCAATAAGGCAATGTATAATTATATAAGGGACTAGATATAATAGAAAAAATGTATCAAAATTTACTCATATTATCGAGTATAAAAGTCATCCCAAGAAAAAAATATCTCACAGCCTATTAATAGTTTAGTAATTTTAAAAAGGATCAGCAGATTTTTGCAATTAGAGATTATTAACTGGTAAGGGCTGTGCCATTTATTATATAATATTTTTACTTAGTAGCTACCTTTATCCATGTATGGTATGATCATTTTAACTAATTCTGATTGATTAATATAATATATAGACATGATCACTACCCTTGACCATGTATCCATGGTAAAAATTATGTAATAAATAGCATGCCCCTAAAAATATCTGAAAAAAAGAACAGTAGCATAAGTTTTTGATTAGGTATATCAAAAATTCTCAGATAGAATCTCTTATTATCATAATCAGCACTACACTAATGTGCTTCAAATCCAGCAGGAGAAAAATTATTTTAATACAAAAAAATCTTATATAAAGTCATTATACTTGTTACCAAGAGGTGCTTTAAAATTATATATAAAATTTTGAAAAATATGATAAATACAATGGAGTGAATATGAATTGCTATATATGGTATCTATAGCAGCATCTATTCTGGATTAGTATTCGTAACAAAAACTTGTATGATTTGTTGCTTGTAAAGTTGAAATAAGAAGTCACTTATAAGTTTCCTTAGTTTCATTATTTACCAAAGCTTATGCAACAAGGTGGCTACAGAAATAATTATAAATAAGGAAAGTAGCATGTTGAATTAGTTGGTTTTGTGTATATTATTATTTAATATAATATCATAGTATGTAATTCATAACTGAACTTGTTTTGGAGATATCCAAAATATTTTATCTAGGCTCTTTGTTTTATTGGGAAGTTTCCAAAATACTTTCTATCCAGTCCTTCAGCTTTTTTAGTAAGTAGCCATTTTAAAAGATTTTATATATCATTTTTTCTCAACTAGTTGCTTTGAATTTTAGTATTAAATTTTGTAAATTATATGAATATATTGTAATATTAGAATCTTAACTGACAAAAGTTTGTATTATATTGTCGCACTTAAATTTGCTTTAGTTGTGTAAAAGAAAATTCTTGTATAATAGCTTCAGGTAATATCTGATTTTCTGTAACATATGAATTAGATTTAGAATTAAGTGGGTAGTTATAATTAATATTCAATGATTTTACAATGATAATTGCAACTTTTTTGGATAGGTTGCATTAATATGCCAAGAGCACCCAGATATTTTTGATTTGCTATTTTGTTGGTTTTCTAGAATTATATTTTTATTAGGTATATTAATGCCTTGATAATTATACACATAAGCAGTATTTATGTTTTGGCTGTCCAAAGCCTTTTTTGGCTTGTCCATGTCCAAAATTGTCCAAACGTCCAAGATTGTCCAAAGCTTGTTCAGGCTTTAATAATTAATAAATTTATCTAAAAATATATAACTATATATTTTTTTAGGTACTAAACACATTTCAGTTAAAATTAAAATAGGTTATCTTAATAAAATTTTAAGTAATTTTACTTTATTTAATTGTTCAAAATTATTCAAAATTGTCCAAATCATTGTCCAAAGTTGTCCTGTAACAACAATGCACATAAGTATGTCATCTACAAGTTTGTTCTGGTAGGAGTTTCAATTATTTCTAGTTTTAAAAACTACAAAATTGTTTTGCTATGCATATTCACAAATATAATTACTTGCATTTCTTATGGTTTAAAAATTTGACCAATATAGAAAAATGCTAGTGGAGAAAAAACTAAAAGTTAGATTGATATTGTAAAATAAAAAAAAAAACAAATATAGAAGAGTTTAAATTAATATAAAAGTTGCAATAAAAAACAATAAAAAAAATAAAAATATAGTACTTAGTAAATGTAGCATTTGAATCTTCTACAATTATAATTTTACTATTTTGGCTTAAATATATTGTGTTATTAGTACTTTATTATTAATATTAGTCTGAGTTTCATCATTATAACCAGGCTGTATTATTTCAATTGTTTTATTATTATTATTGGACAATATTATATCATTACAATTATATTACTAGATCATATCTGATATTATATTATTATTATTAGAATACGTGCTTTAATATCTAATACCTAAGTAAAAAATAAAAGATTTATTATTCATCATATTATTAATAATTATTATAATAGCTATTATAGAATAAATTGTTTATATTTATACCTTAGAGCTATTAATAATGCACACAGCTATAAAAATGCTTTTAAGGATTCTTGCTTTAATTGCTATAATTATTGCCAATTTTTATAGCTATTATTAGTTATTATTATGTAACTATTTATAAATTAATTCATATTTATACATAATAGTACTACTGCAAAAAAAATATATTACTCTTTGTCATTGCTATTAGTATAATTGCTATTACTATGTGCTATAATTAGTTTTATATAATCATATTTAATAGTATTATCTTAAAAAATAATGCTTTTTTAAAACAATAAGTACCTTATATAGCAGTTTTTGCTTTAATTATTTCTGTAGTTGCTTTATAGTTACTGCCAGTTATTGTAATTGTAGAAGCTATAGTAATTTTTATTTAGTGGTTTTTGTTTAGCAGTCTTTGCTTAATAGTTTTGTTGTAATAATTGCTATAGTAATCTTTGTTATATTATTAATGTATTTTTTTATTGTATTTTAAAATTTTGCAAATTATTTTTTAGAGTACAAAAAAGGTTAAATTTTTATATATAAGTAATTAAAATCATTGATTGGTTATTTATAAATTGTCATGTATTTGGTTTTTCACTAGGGTTCCACAATTTAATTTGATTCAATTTGATTCGATCAAATATTCAATCTCAAATCAAATTCAAATACAGAAATTTCAAACCAAATCAAATTCAAATTAACAAGATATTTGATTCAATTCAAAAATATTTAATAAAAATTACAAATATATTTGATTTGGTTTGATTTGATTTGATCAAATTAAATTCAAATCAAAAGCTTATTTGATTTAATCAAATTCAAATATGCCTAATATTCGATTCGATTTGACTTTGAGGAATCCTAATAGTCACTGGTAGTGACAATACATTTTTTCAAATATATAAAAAATTTTTCAAAATTTTCAAAAATTGATCCGGCTGGGTTATAAGAACCAAAAAATTAAGTTTATATGACTTTAGATATTTATAGCTTATAAATTTACTTAATTATAATACATAAAATTCATAAATATATAATATTTTATATAAGTTTTTTTTATAAATTTATTTTATATAAGTTTAAATATATTTTGCACAAAGTCTATATTAATAATATATAAAAATTAACATATATAATTTTAATAAAAGTTTATATAATATTTATATAAAGTTGTAGATCTAAATAGATTTTATAAAAAAAACCAACTTGCTGATATATAATTTATTTAAGAAATAAATCATTAAGAATTTTAATAATTAATAATAAAAAAACAAAATAAAAAAATAAAATTAATAATAAAAAAAACAAAATAAAAAAATAAAAATTAATAATAAAAAAACAAAATAAAAAATAAAAATTAATAATAAAAAAACAAAATAAAAAAATAAAAATTAATAATAATAAAACAAAATAAAAAAATAAAAAGTAATATTATACTAAGTTATATATTTTGGTTTATACTGTTTATTTTTTGTTTCATTATCAACTAATTTACTTTGATAATTTTAAATTATTCAGTATAATTATGCTAACTACAAATTGTTATTTGAATTTTTTCTTCTATAACCATCTTGATATAATTTAACTAAGGTTTTTCTTACTGATTTTAAATTTTCTTATCTTTATTGATATTATGAATATTTATAACTGCTTTGTTAGATATAGTTGTAGTCAACTGTAATAGAAGTTCTTCAAATAGCTTTTATTCTCTTGCTGTTTTAATTGCTTCTGTTTTATTAGAAACTTGGAAAAATATCAAAGAATTTTTTTCTAAATAGAGATTATCTATTATCTAATTAGTCTTAAAATAGCTTTTATATTTAAAGATATTTAAAATTATATCTTTGACTAATAATTTTTTAGAATCTCAAAAGAAAAAAAAATTAAAATAAATAATAAAAATATATGGCTTAATTTAAAGTAAAAAAAAACAGTTATAATAAATTATTTTTTTACAAATAGTTTTATTCAATAAACAAACTTAAATACAATTTGCTATACAAAATATTAGGCTAATTGATTTAATTAATTAATTTTTGAAAAAAAACAAACAATAGTTAAAAAGTAAAAATTAATATTAATTAAAAATTTAACTTCAAATAGTCTTACAAATTTTTTAATATATAAATTAGATTTAATTGAATTTAAATTGTTTTTTTATCTGTAATAATATTTTTTTGAATTTTCTTTTAGCTCTTCTTGCGATTCTTCTAATTGATATTGTAATTCTCCTATTTCTTTTTGTAATGTAGTTTTTCTGTATCTGGTAATTTTTTTAAAATGTTTTTAACTTTTTTTTAATTCATATTCAAATTCTTCTAGCACTTCTTGAAACTCTTCTTCTAAATTCTTTTCAGATTCTTCTTTCTCTGACTTTAATTCTTCTTCTAACAATTTTTTCTTCTAACTTTCTGTAATTTTTTAAATTTTATAATTTTTTATGTAATATTTTAGAAGAATGTATTGAAATATTGATATTTAAATCTTGTTTTTTTAAAAATTTTTAGAAATGATAAGAGTATATCTGCTTTAAAACTAGACTCTGTTAAGTTTTTTGATATTGTTTAATTATTTTGAAATTTATTATTTTTACAAGAACAAGTACTATTAGTAATATATAAATGTGAAAAAATAGTTGCATCTAAAATTATAATAGATAGTAAAAGATTTAAAAAATTTTCATTTTTACAAATAGTACAAATATTGCTATAGTCAGACCTCTCTAAAATGTAATACAATAGAACAGAATAGAACTATATATAAAAATTTTACTAAACATGTACTTAGTAAGATATTGCATTTAGAGAAGTAAAAAAATCTATAGATGTAATATTAGTTGGGCACAAAAGAAGGTGTGCATTTAGAGAGGTTTTTCATAAGATACACACTTAAAGGATGTGCATTTAGAGAGAATTGACTAAATTTGATATTTTGAAAGAATTAGTTTAGGATTATTATGAAATTAAAATTTAATTAAAAAATTTTTTAAAGATTCTATTGCAAAATAAATAAATATGAATTAAACAAAAATATATATTTATAAAGTCTTTAAAAATTGCTTCGTAAAAAAAAAAATTAAAACTGTTATTATTATTTGAATGCTATTAAAGAAAAACCTATCATTGGGCTTTTAATTATATTTTGTATAAAACACTATCATTTTCTAGTATATTGATTATTTGTATTAATATTAATTTAAGTTTTTTGTTTTAGCTAAATAATATAAAAACAAAATTTGCAAGACTGATAGATATATGATTGGCTCTGTTTTAACTAAAACTAATAAAAGTTATTGTAATATCATGTGTTAGAGTAAGTAAAATATAATATATATTTATTTATATCTTATTTTTTAGTATAGACTTTGGTTAACCAATCTAGTAAACAAGCTGTTCTAAAGGTTCATTATGGCATAATTTTATTTTATTTTGTTCATGAATATTCTGGACAAAAATATATGCTTGCTTATATGGAACATGCACATGACATTAAGTATGGTTTGTATGATTTTAAAGTTTGGAGTACATGAATGGATATTAGCATTAAGTATAAAAATGTGTGTAGGATTTTTTAAAATGGATGGTTTTTATTTTATTTTGGAAAATCTGATAAATTTCCAAATGACTATTAAATAATAATAATTTGTAATTTATATTAAAAATTAAAACTAATATAGTATCTCTTTGCCAATTTTCAATTAACAATATATATTTTCAATCTTCACTGATTGACAATAATTTAGATTGATTTTAATGCTATTAGTTATTAAATTACTATTTATATATTCCTTATTGATTTGTATTGCTTTGAAATTTGCATATATATTCATAAAGCAATATGTAATATCTATTATTTTACAATTTTAATGATCTATCTCTTAAATAAATTATATTTAATATTTAAGATTTTTAATGATTTTGTCTCTTAAATAAATTACATTAAATTGTTAAAAACTTTAATAATCTAAATTAATCATCAAGAATTTAATGATTTATAAATCTTAATGATTAACTAAATTATTAAGTTTTTTAATGATTAATTTAGATTGTTAACAATCTTAACAATTAATTTAGATTATAAAGATTCCTAAAAGATGTGAACCCATAAACGAGGAAAATTTTTGAGATCCTAAATTGTCTATTAATTCACATGTTTGATCAGTTACACTTATATTTGTTTGAAATTGTAAGATTCTTAAAATTTAAAGAATCTCTAATTTTCACACAATTTTGTAACCTGCAAAGGTTGCATCTTTTAAGCTTCTTAACGATCTAAATTATCATTAAGAATCTTAACGACCCAAATTATTGTTAAGAATCTTAACGAACTAAATTCATGGTTAGAATTCCTAATTATTTAACGATCTAAATAAATTACCTTTAATCATTAAGATTATTAATGATCTAAATATATTGATCTAAATATATTACATTTAATCGTCAAGATTCTTAACAATTTAAAAAATTATATTTAATTGTTAAATAGATCATATTTAATTATTAAGATTTTTAACAATCTAAATAAATTACATTTAATCGTTAATAATCTAAATATATTACATTTAATTATTAAGATTCTTAACAATTAAAGATTCTTAATAACTAAATCATTAAGATATTGACAATCCAAATGAATTACATTTGATTGTTAAGATTTTTAATAATTTAAATAGATTACATTTAATCATTAAGATTCTTAATGATCTAAATTAATTATATTTAATTGTTAATATTCTTAATGATTAAATGTAATATATTTGGATATTCAAAATTAAATGTAATTTATTAAGAATATTAACAATTGTACACATAAGTGCACAGAATTTATATGATCGTTAAAAGAATAATAATTGTACACGTAATTGCATGGAATTTATATGATCTCTAAAAATATTAATAAACATGGCACGTCAATGCACGAAAATTATGTGATCATTTAAGGATACTAACGATTGAAACACGTTAGTGCACGAATATAATATTGTGCACGTTAGTACATGGATTTCAACTTTTCGTGTAGTCACGAACCTTAAATTTTTTAGATGATCAATTTTCGTGCAGCTTCCGTGCAGCGATCACAAAATCCGTATTTGCACGTATATAATACCGTATTTGTTCGTGCATTTCGGTGTACCGTATTAAACGCAAGTTTTTTTATACGTTGCACTTTCGAAAGTTTTCATTTAATTAATAAAATAAATAAAAAAATCTAGCAGGACTTCGAGCTAAATGTATGCTATGATGTATAAATACGTATAATTAAGCCATTCAAATTTTAAAAAGAATTCAAAAATTTATGGAAACTTTGTCAAATAATATATTTCTTAATAGTTCTTAATTCTATGTTTATTAGTTTTTACACAAAAAATTTATAAGATAGTATAAAATGTATTAAATCAATTTCATAGAGAGAAAATTCACAGTATCTTTATACGTATCTAGATTACAATATTTAAAGAACTGACACAATAGTTACTAATGAAATATGAATTATAATAAGGTACTAGTTTTAATTCCAAATGATAAGTCCACAAAACTATAGACAATTGCAAATCCTATAAGTATACAACTAATGATCCCAGCAGTCCAGGCAATACAAGTACTATACCAATCATCTTTTTCAACCATACGACCTTCTTCATTTACGTTTTTAACTTCTTCAAGATTGGGGAAAAATGCTTTGAAAGGTTTAGGAGGAGGAAATATATTATGAAATTCTTCATCATCAGTACTAATAGATCTTGGAGTCGAAGGATGTTGTGGTGTTGATGGTTGTGAGGGTAAATATATAGAAAATAAATCTGGATCCATAGTCGTAATAGGAGGTAATGTTAATCTGGTATTATTATTTGTAAATTCTGGATTAATCTCCGGATTATCGCTTAATGGTGCTGCATCTGGTGACGTGTTTCGGTACATTGGTGTATTATGTAATTTTTCTGCAACATTTTTATCATGAGTTTTATCGAGAGTTGGAGGTACGTTAACATGTGTTTCTAAGTACTTGGCAATCTGCGCTTTTTTTTCTGTATCTTCAACTAATAAACAATATTAAACTTATTTTAGTTAATGTTATAAAGTTAAAAAGTTATCAATTGATAATACCTTTTGTTCCATTTTCTTTTGCTTGAGTGATTTTCACCATTGGTATAATTTTTTCTTTCTTTTTACTTAAAAAGTACAACCAAAATGGAATTATAAAATTTGCGGAACAAATAAAAACTAATACTGTCCAATTGGTAAATAAATTTAACAAATAACCGGTTTGAAATGGTATAGCTAAGGTCCATGGTAATAATGTAAAAAAAATTGCAATATTCTCTAAAAGAAGATGATAAAATAATTAAAAAATTAGCATCGTTATATATATATATATATATATAAAGAAGTAAAAGAAGTTTAATATAATTCTATATTTGACTATAATAATAAACATACTATCTTTACAAGCACCAGATCGAACGATATTATAACGTATAGCTATGGCATATACAGGTATGCCAGCAAGTAATACAAGTGGAAATAAATAATTCATGATCCCAATAAAACTATTATGCAATTCCGATTTTCGAATTGAAGTTATTAGATTTGCTGTTAATTCCATTTTAATAGACATGGCCCCAATAATTCCTAAAGAAATATAGCAAAGTGTTGTAATAAAGACTGAAGTCCACACAACTTTTCGAATAGAAATATCCTTTTTCTATATAATTTAAATACGAGTTAAAAAGTTCATGTTATGCGTAAATAATATAAAAAAGAGTAAACAAACCATTCTATTAACCAAACTTGGCACAGTAGTGATAAATGCATAATTAAACATCACAGTTTTTATAATCTGATCTTGGCTTGGTCCAAAGATGGGAATTCGTTCCGGGTTCAAGCCGTGAACTGCGATTGTTACTATCCACGTGATTACGATTAATATTATTGTAAAAAATGATGCTACAAGAAAATTTCAATAAATTATTTCTAAATTTTATGGATTTGAATTCTGTAAAGTGCAGAAGTGTAAATTATATTTTACATACCGATCTGAATTTTAGCATTATTTGATAATTCCATAAATGTCATTGGTACAGTGATGAATATTGTTAACTAAAAATTTATATTGTATTAGAAAAATATGATGTAAATGATAATTCAGTAATTTGAAAGAAATACATATATTACCACAAAACCAATAGTAAACAACATCAACCGGTTTTCAAATGGACCATTTTCATTTCCAAGGTTTCCAATACAAATCCATCCAAATTCAGGATATATACCAATTCCACAAGAAATCTTTAAAATGTCGATTAGTAAATTGTCCAATAATTGCGCAGAAAGAATTATTGATGTGATAATGAATGTTTCAATCGCTGCATATATTATTATTTGTGTTAACACTTGTCCAATTCGGTTTGTGATCAACAATGAACAAAGCTCAGAATACTCTATTTTTTTCTTATGAAAATTGTATAATTTTAACGACGTTTAAATGTATACAGACGAATATGAAAAAAAGGGTTATTAAAGTACGTACTGCAAATCTTTCATTGCCTTGTAGGGAGCCACTAGCCTCACATAATAATAAAGTACTAGTTGGTGCTACTAATATCAATATCAAAAACATCACCAACGGTCTTTGATCACATCCACAAAAATGGAATTAATAAAATAGGATTTGTTTTTTTTTTTAAAAAAAAAAAAAACATTGATTTATTAATTAAATCTGAAAAACTCACGTTATCCATCCTGCACTACGGAATAATGAAGGTACTATCAAAGAAGATTTATATCAGTCCTCCGAGTAATTAAGAAATGCGAATTCATAAATTTTGATCAAGAGGTGGATATTTACTTATCAACAGTCCTGGCCCTATCATTGAAGATACCAATATTGAAACGCAACCAATGAATCCAATCCGATTAGATGTCATTTCTTTTACAATTCGATTTTTAGTGATTATAGTAATTAATGTTCAACTTTATGAATTATCGAGCTTTAATTTCGTTTCTATTTTGTGATTATATTGATCATCATAAACGAAAAAGTGCTCGAAAAAAGCCAAAATTTTCAAAATTTTCAAAATATTCATTGCGATAAACGTGGATGACATTCCTCCTTCAAACGTATTATTGATTCGGTTCAATTAAAAATATTATTATATAAGAATAACAAATTTGGCTTAGCTCTGATCAAGTGGCTTGTTATCTGATGGTTCAATCACATTTTGACACAATTCATCATTAAAAATTGAACACGATAATTAATTTATAGTTATTAGCTAAACAAATGATACTCTTAAAAATAACTGCAAAACCAATAGTGATCGTGGCGAATATTTCTGTTATTGAAATAATATGGCTTAATACGAAAATTGATGTGTAAATTAATAAAATTAATATAAATAATAGGTCTCTTAAAAATATTAAAGATATATGTATGTTATATATGTATGATATTATTTAACGAATATTATATTATTATATACATATTATATTATTAATTATTGACAAGTTCAAAAAAAGAATTATTTCAATACATTTATTTGAGAAATTGTATTGACAAGGTTTTTTAAGCGAAGAGCTTAGGTTTATGCGCTTCAATATTTACAAAAATTATTTTATTACTAGTTTTGTTAAACATGATTTGACAGATAAAAGGTAACCGAAAAAGTATTATGTAAACGCTTGTCATTATTAAAAAGGGAATTTACACATCGGGAAAATAATTAAAATAATTATGAATGAGGGCCTAATTTAAAAATATTTATTTATAAAGGTCTAATTTTTGAAAATATTACAAATACGGACCCAAGTAATTTTGCGTCGTACGAATCAGTGGCTTAACAGGATCGTGATTTAATTTACTTGTACGTACGTAACTCAAATTTTACTTCTGGAGTGTCGTTACTATATATTACAAATGTAAATTAGTAATCATATATTTAATATATGAGTATAAAATACAAGGCATTTATCTATTAGTAAATTTCTTTCGTATCGATTTTCTAATTTTTTTTCGTTTAACAATTTGCTTATCTTGGATTGTAAACATTATCGTTATGTCAAACACATTACTGGAAAAATTGCTTCATATAAACGCTGCCTTGATGCTAAAAATTTCACTGAACTTTTTCACTAATTCACTGTAATGATTTTTTTTTTAAAATGAATTTGTATAATTGGCTATCAGGAAATTTTTACCCTATAAAAAAATCCGTCCGGATATGCACGTGGTTCTACGGAAAAGCACGGTGATCTGTGGAACGGCTAAAGAGACGGGTTTGCACGTGTGAGTTCCGTATTGGCACGACTAAAATGGTCCGAATTGGACCGTCTGCCCGGACATTTTGGACCGTAAATGGACCGGGTTTTGCTGCACTTTACTAAGCCAAAATTCACGTGTTTTGGCACGTGTCGAGGCACAAGTAAGTTTACGTGCATATATTTCTTACGACAAGAACGAATTCAATTTAGTTAGAGTACAGTATAATTGTGAAGGGTGGTAACAAACATGCCTATAGCAAAATTTTGCAAGGAATTTTTTTTTTAGGAATTAAAAAGCATTTCATAGATGAGATTTGGAGGTACAGACGATTTTTTAAAAAAATTCGTTTGTTTTGAATTTTCACGTTACACCTGATCCTGCGATTTTATTGGCTACACGAGATACACGTGCCATTAAATACGTGTAATTCCAACTAACGAGCCTATACGTGTCATCCCGAATACGTGCCATTCCGTATAAAAATCTTACAACGCCGATACGTATCATTTTAAACACGTGCCATTCCGTGTGTCGTATATATACGTGCCACAGTGCACGTGCCATCACGGACACCTCCGTGCTAAACCGTAACACCACCCGGACCACTTTTTTCATAGGGTTAAATAGGGTGAACATCAATCGTCAGGGATGTCGTTAGTCGATTTATGATAAATCAATTCAGTAATACAGTAATAAATCGATTAAATTATGATAAATTTTGATTTTTGACATTTTTATAGTTTAATCGCTTAATTACATTGACAATAAGTTGCATAAAAAAGAATTTTATAGCAATTAACAATCAACAAAAATACGCTCATATGGTACCAATGTAACATATTTTTCAAGTTTCTTTCTAACATTATTGCCTAAAGCTAAATATCTGAATGTACCCACGTAAATCAAAAATTTATTTCGTAAGCAGAAATCGATTAACGCATCGGAATTTTTCTCATTATCAAGGTAATAAATTAGGGATGTTAACGGAGTGCTCCAGGGTGGTGTGGTGCATACTCTGGCAGAGTATCCCTTAACACCACACCACACTGAAGTATGAATCAGAGCATACTCCAAAGTGTAACCCGGAGTATAACCCAGAGTATAACCCGGAGTACTATGTGCTAAGCACTATGTAATACTCCGGAGTTTATAGTACCGTATTTTCCCGAAAATATGCTACCTTATTTGGGGAAATACGGTAAAAAATATATATATAATAACTAGCATCAGGGCGGATTTACTAATTTACCCCCCACTCTCCGATTGGATGACGATCCTCTTGTTGCTGATTGGGCAAAAAATCATCACTGTACTACAGTACGACATTTTATACATTTTATACTTTTAAATAAAAATTTTATAGCAACCGCGCTTTTACTTTTTTTCTTTTGTTAAATGGCGCAGTAATAAAGATACTTTTTACCGTGTTTTTCACAAAAAAAAACTTAAAGAGTCTTGTACTATATATCGAATGTGTCATTCATAAGTGTATAACTTCTACTACACAACCAGTGACTGATACGTACCTTCATTCGCTTTTAAATAGTTTATTATCATGTTAACGCCTCCTGACATTAATACAATTTTTGATATCTATGAGGAAGTCGAAGAAATTGATATAGATGTGAGTGAAAATGATATGGATATTACACTTGATTCTATTTTAGACGCGACTGATGGTGTCGGTCATATGTGGGAAGCAGTAGAGGATGATAAAATGGTACCAGAAGGACTATTAGAATCAGAGAAAGTAAAAACATATTCACTTCCATTAGATGAATATGTAACATGGATTAAGAACCTTGAAAAAGCAGGCCTAAGCTATGTTCGTCATGATCGTTGAAGTAAATTGGACAGTGTTAGAAAAAAAACCAATGGACAGAGCGATGGTACTGTCACCGTTACGGGCCATATGAAAGTATTGCTGGGAAGAATCCGAATAAAAAACCACGAACTACACAAAAAGAAACTAAAAAATGTGGTTGTAAAAGTTCTAATTGCGTAACACTTCCTATTAATTCATCTACAGTGATATTACGATATTATTATAAACACACCAACCATTTTCCTGGCCGTTTATCAGACTTGTGCACACTCCCTCTCTCAAAAAATATCAGAGAATTTATTCAAAAGCGTGCTCTTGAAGGACTCACACTTTCAGCATACAGAAACTTTTATGATTCAGAGCAGTTGAACTTAATGATCAGATAAAAAAAGGTGTCGAAGACCATTTACAGGATGTTCAAATATTACGGGATGCTCTTATAACACGTGATGATATATATTCAATTGTGTATAATGTGATGAATGGTCTTATTTATCTTGATAGGAATGAGTTATGTTCTTTGGATAAATGGCAAGAAATGCTAATTAGTGGAGGTGGAAGTTGTCTATTTGAACGCCATAATAAGGAAAATAATCTCGTGTTCATATTTGCATTTCAGATGGAAGAACAGAGAAAATTAACAAAGCTTGTTAGTGTCTTGTGCCTAGATGGCACTCATGGAATGAATCACCATGGCTATCATCTTTTCACTATTGTTATGCGCCATCCGATAACGGGAAGTGGATACCCTATCGCATTTTTGATAAGTGAATTCAAACGATCGTTGACATTGAGGAGATGGCTGGAATTTTTAAAACATGAAAATAAAAAGTTGAATCTAGATATATTTATGGTGGATGACACTGGTGAGGAGATAAAAGCAGTGGAGGAATGTTTTCCAGATAGCTCTATATTTTTATGCCATTTTCATGTACTGCACTCTTGGCATAGAAGGCTGGGTCATAAAAATGGTACAAATATCAATCCAAATAAGGCAATCATTTGAAAAGATTTATGGAAACTTATGAAAACAGGAAGATGGACTGATGTGGAAGCACAGCAACAAGTAGTAGAGGCAATTAATAAGTGGAGAGAATTGGGTGATGAAGCTATAAAGGACTTTGCAGATGTTTGGTTGGTTCATTTAGTAACAAATAATGATGTTGAATACTCTGTTCGCAAAAGAAACTCTAGTGAAAATAATATGGATATCACATTGTATATTTGTACTTGTTTAGACTTTAAAAAAATGCCAATTAGAATGCAAACATGTATTTGCAGTATTAGCTCAATTTCGTACTTGTAATGATAACAAAGAGAATGAATATGGTAAGCAGTCAATTTTAAATTTTGTTTAAAACATAATTCTTTTACAAATTCACGGGATTTTTTAATTAAGCAAATGTAGAAACATATGTTAAAGATGTTAAAATACAGGAAGATCTTTCCGCAATTATTGTTGAATAGAAAGAGAGAAAGGTACAAGATATTCATAGTCTGCGAGAAACTTTCTGACAGGCTGCCCAAATAGAAAGAGTAAGAATCGCCAGAATTGAGACTGTACCACAAGCTGATAAGCTGAAAATCCCTCAGTTGGCATCAAATATAAAGTTCAGAAGACAAAATAATTTTTAGTTTTTTTTTATTGTTGTATGTGTGCATGTTGAAACCTTCATGTTTTAATTGTGAATTTAGTGTTGTGCCAAGGTGAAGTAATTTAGTTATATAATTGCGCAATAAATTTTTTCAATTTATAGTATTGCTTTTAAATGTCTTAGAGCGATACAAGTGTAAATAAAAAAGCTATTAAATATTTTATTAACAAGTATTATTTATAATGTTAATATATTAAGTATTTATGAGAATGATAATATTATACTTTAGATAGCATTTGAACAAGAATCTAAAAGTTAACTCATAGTAATCGATAATCAGTATAATAAACTTGGTAACAATTAGATATAAAAGAAATGCGCTGAAATAAAGTCTTGTAGTTTTATATTGTAAATTGGTTGATAAATTAAATCATCAATGTAAATATTACAAAGTTAGCGCATCTTCAATAATCTTACTAGCCATAAGTATCAGAAAATAAAATAATGCAATAGGTATAATCAATTTTTTGATATATTGTTCGTGAGTTTCACAAAACTGTATATGATTTTCAAATTAAAGGTTGTTAATCATGTAACTAAGTAGAGATAATGAAATTAAATGTGCAAAAATTTTAAGGTAATAAAAGAATACATTTTCAGAAATAAAGATTTTTCGTATATGTTGGCTAATTGACGATCATCAATTTCGTCCAATCAGAAACAAGAGGATCGTTATCCAATCGGAGAGTGGGAGGTAAATTAGTAAATCCCATCAGGGCACGTCCTTTCATTCGTGCAATAGTTAATTATAAAAGAAAGTTATACACAGGTAGTAGAATGTGACTTGATATTAGCAGATATATAAATAATATAAATTATTTAGTACTGTATAATCCATTAGTATTTAGTAAAGCAGCTAATGCCTATAATATCACAAATACTCTATAATAGCATTACATATTTAGTAATTTAAAACTTCTCTAAACACAACATTCTTAGTATAAACGCTGTCTTTTTCTTGAATTTATCCATTTTTAACTGCTACTTTAATATTCTGCATTTCGCGTACTCTAGACATAGCTACATACAATTGCCCATGTAAGAAGACTGGCCAAGGAAGATAGAGACCAATATGAGGAAGGGTTTGATCTTGGGACTTGTTTATTGTAAGAGCAAATGCTAAACATATAGGAAATTGTTTTCTTTCTAGCATAAAAGGTAATCCTGAATCTTCTGATGCTAAAAGAGAAATCCTAGGAATAAAAACCTGTTTGCCTTGATAACTTCCTATCACTATTTCAGCATTAATTGTATGTATTTGTAACTATGACAAATAAGTCTAGTTCTATTGCAAAGGCCATTAATGGGGTCCAAGTTCTTGAGCAACATTATTGGAACATTAATCTTTAAAGCAAGTATATGTAGAGGAAGCCCTTGTGGTGTCAATGTATTAAGAAACTCGATTGGATAAAGATTAAGTATATTTTTAGGCACAGAATCAAAGCTGAAATATGTATATTGTTCTCCAGGAAATCTTTCTACTATTTGCTTGTTAATGTCATTAACAGTATTGTTTAAAGGTGTAAGTATTGCTTTTTTAGTAATAAAGTTAGTGTTTGTTGAATTTGTAGCTAGATTGGGATAGATGGTATCTATTAATAGACTAATATGATCTTGTTTATTTTGTGCAGTAATAACAAAGTTATTAGGAAGCTGAATCAAGTTATTTTCTACAATAGGTTCAGTACTATTTCTTTTTTAGTAAGTATTCTGAAAATTCTTTTGCTTCATGGTTAGTAGCTTGGGAAATTCGCATATAAGTAGTCAAAGTAAATATACAAACATGATCCCATATACATGACTTATTAAGGGCAGCATTAACTTTTTGAGATCTGGTACCTTTGCGAACTATAGGTAATACTTGCCTAAAATTACCTCCAAATAAAACTATTTTTCTACCAAATGGAAGCTCATTTTCCATAATGCCTTTTAATGTTCTATCAACAGGCTCATGAGCATGCTGATATGTCATTGGTATTTTATCCCAAATAATGAGTATAGCCTCTTTAAGTAACTTGGCCAAATCACTTTCTTTATCACTATTGCAAGTTGAATTTCCATCTAACATAGAAATTGGTATTTTAAACCTTGAGTGCACAGTGCGCCTACCATGTAACAATAAGGTGGCTTTGATGCCAAAGGATGCCACTGCTAATTCAATAAGCTGACTGACTCGTAAATAAATAAGAAGGCATTCATAAAGATATGTTTTACCACTCCCTGTAGGGCTATCAACAAAAAGTATTCCACCATTTCTTTGTTCTATAAGTTTCAATACTACATCAAATATTATGCGCTAACCTTCATTTATAGTGCTTATTTTGGCAATATCTTAAGGCATAATATGATAATTTAATTTATCTAAAAGCAATTGTGACAATTCTCTACTATTTATTTTAGGCAACAACTCTAGTAAATCAAAATCAGAAACACTTTTTGAATGCCATTATAAAACTAAGTTTACTCTTTGAAGGACTGCTTGAACTCTAAGTGGACCATTAGAAATGTCTCTATATGCAAAATCCTCTGCTATAGTATTAAAATTTTCAGTTCATAACTAATATGTGTCTGTAATGCCTCCAAAAATTAATAATATTGCAAAAAGTTCCCATAATTGGTCAGGTATCTGAAAATTTCTAGCTTCACTCATGCATAGTCAGTGTTCATTATCATTTTGAAGAAAACCTCTATGTAGTGCACTTTTTTTGAAAGTATCGTATTTGATACCATTTACTGTTTTGAGATCATCGAAACTCGTGGGCCCTTTTACCTTTGTTAATAATAAACGAAGGTAATACCTCTCATCTAAATAATGCAATTATGTGCAAAATAACATTCCCAATGAATCAATAGTACAGTTTCCGATTAGTAAAAAACAAAATTCAATTTACATACAGTTCTTTGAATTCTAAAAAAATTTTTAAAGCACTAATTACAATAGTTAGCAAAATCATATTTTTCAGATTCTTTAAAAGAACAGTATGCAAATAAACAATTTTTTTCTTAATCAGAATTAGTACCCAACTCATTAGAAATTGTATTTTGCTATTCAGTTATTATCTAAATATTTAAAAGTCAAGCTTGTTTTTTTGTTAGTAAATTTAAAAATCATTGTTTACCTTCACCTGAATGCGCTATATATATTCTTCCAATATTGCCTCCATGTTGTCATCTTTTCCAAGTTTTTGTTGCTTTATTCCAAGTATAGTGTAAAGGAAAATCTGCATATAGTATGTTTCTTGTATCCAAATCTTGTGCATTCATTCTAAAAAATTTAGTAAGAGTTGTTTGACAGTTCTGTTCTTTTTCTATAAATTCTTCTAAATTACTATTTTTTTCTATAATAACTCTTTGCTGATCTTTAAGATGTACTTGTAAATGTGTTATAGCAGGATTCATTCTATTCATCTTAAAATCTAGAATTTTCCAAGCAGCTTTAGGAGCTGAGACCCAGCGTGCATCAACAAAATTTCGAATTTCATCAATTACAATAGGCTGATCTTGTATTTCATTTTGTTGAGATTCACCAGTCACTTCTATCATTGCTCTATCGTGACCTTTATAAACATATTTAAACAGATATTTAACTGCCTTTATGCTAGTACAAACTTTTACATTTATATGACAGTTATACTTAGCACAAAAAAAGTTGTTGTAGGGAACAATCCATTGGTTATCCAATTGTATTATTCTATTTCTTACTCTAATTTCAACATATTGATTGTCTTGATGGCGACGGTATATTGAATAAGAATCTTTTCTTTAAACAGTTTCCTCCTGAAATTGCTTTGAATACCCTTTACTGCATTGTTTATAACCTGTTCCATTATCTACTATACAAGGTGCATTAAGATTAAATTCACCACATGGACCATGAACCATATTAGAAACAACTGTCGCATATGTTTTGGGATTAACTGTCTTATTAGGAATTTTAGTACTGACAATAGTATTGTAATCGTCAGGAGTTTTTAGCTTGTTTTCTGAATGGAGTATTATTAAAATATGAACATGTGGAAGTCCATGTTTTTAAAATTCTATAACATAGACATGGCCAATAACATATCCAAATATTCCACGTTATAAAAGGTCAGCCTTCAATTCTTGAAGTTTTTCTCGAAAAGCACATGCTATATAGTTAAGAATATAATTAGTACTATAATAAACATCGATAAAATAAATTAAACTAAAAATAAAAAAATTAAAAGTAAAAAAAAAAAAACAAAAAACTAAAAAAATATTAATATAAATTAATAAAATAAAGAAAAAAACAAATAACATAAAAAAAAAAGAAAATAGAATTTTAAAATACTGTACTTGTACCGTATTTACTCGAAATAACGCACATGGGCGTTATTTTGAAAATTGCATTTTCTTAAAATAGCATGTAGGTTTCGAAATAACGCCCATGCGCGTCCCAATATAACAAACACTCCAAATGCCAAATTAATAATCTGCTGAAATAACGAATTCAAATAACAAGCGGAAATAAGAATTTTTTTAGTCAAAAAATCTGATTTAGATCAGAAAGACTATATATAAAATTAAGAAATACAGGTTTGTTATGCATCGCACATATATAATGGACAATTTTTTAGAAATTAGACCTTTACCCCGAAATAACGCCCATGCGCGTACTCGAAATAACGTGCACCCCCTTGAAATAATGCGCAGGTGCGCGTTATTTCGAGTAAATACAGTAATATCAGGTCGATCTTGTGCAGTTTGACCAGATAGCAATAGAGATTGAATTTCGGGCCACTTAGGATTGCATGTTATAGTAATGAATAAATCAGGTTTACCAATGCAAAATAATGCCATAGAATCCTGATACCATTGCATCATATCTCAAGGTCCTCCAATAAACGTAGATGGAAGAACTATTCTATGACCAATATGTTTTGGATTATTATCTCTATTCAAAACAGCATCCCAAAGATCTTGATAAAGATCACTACGAATCTTTCTTTGATTTTCTCGATAAAAATTCAACTGATCAGCTTCAATTTTTACATATATATCAATGACAAATTGCTGGAAGAGTCTTTCTGCTTACAGTAGTAGATTAGTCTGAATTTGAAGATGATATGTATAATAATCCATAGCAGTAACATATCTTCTTTGTTGTGTTGTATTAGTACTGTAGTCATCTTGTTGTAATCATCATATCCAATATAATTGTCTCTACTATTATCTAAAGTTGGTTCATGATAAAATCTCTATATAGTATTTGATATGAAGCCCATCCTTGTTCACTATAAGGAAACAAAAGAGGATATGCCATTAGAACATAACATCTACTAAATTCAGAGATTCTCATCAAATAACCTGTTGAAGTGTGTAATATAATATTACATATTGGTGTTGCAGCATGGGATATATCGTTATCTATCAAATAGCAGCAACTTGTGAAACTGTTGGAGCATTATGAGTTCTTTGATCAAGTTCCAAAATATTGGTATGAATACACATTACCAAATTTTCAATATTTTCCATAGGTAAGTCAGCACTGCTCCAAAAGTTAGCAACATAGAGGTTTACTTGATCAAGCATGTTCTTTAAACCTTGCAGTATAGTTGGACTTAAATTTGAATTTGGAATGGTATTCAATAGATATTGAAGCTCATATTGGGTATTCCAGATATACATTTGCAAATATTGTGGTATAGATTCATACTCTGGTAATAAAGAACCAATTCTATGATAAAATATACCTTGAATATGGTAAGTATAAACTCCATCCCTTGAATTAGCAAGCTCACGATCAAATTTAATACCTAAAGAAGTGAAAGTGAATGCTGCATTATAAAGACGAATTTTAGAAAGAAATTCTCTATTATAATCATCTTCATTAGAAAAAAGCTGTTGCAAAAATAATGGAATAACTGGTTCAGATTAGTGTTTTGACCCAGGTGGGTATCACCTGAGTCACTCGCGGATGGGTGGGTAACCTGGGTCAAGTTGTAATAGCCTGGTTAAGAACAGGTAAGTCAACCTGCAGGTAACCCATGGGTTGACCACAGGTGACCCGTGGATCAACCTACAGATGACCTGTGAGTCAACCCACGGGTGACCCGTGGATCAACCCATGAGTCACCTATGGGCAAAAACCCAATACAAATTAATGCAAATTTGTAAAGTCAACAAAATCAAATTTGAAAAATATTTAATAGTAAATTATTTAAAGGAAACCATAAAGCAGCACAGAATTTTAATAAACAGTATTATAGCAGATAGTATTTCTGCATTATAGCATTATGGCATTATAGCTTTATAGCATTACGACTTTACAGCATTACAGCTTTATGCCATTACGGCTTTACAGCATTATGGCATTATGGCTCACAGCAATTACGGCAAAAAATATGGCAATGCCATAACCATATTAATTTGTAAAATTAATTTTACTACCAACTATAGGTTAACACACCTGGGTCAAATCACTAACTATCTGAGATGTTTTTTAATTGACCCAGGTTACTAACGGGTTATCTGTCTGGTCATCTGTCTGGTGACCTTGGTGGTGCCTTTTTTTGGACTAACTAGGGTTTCGAAGTTTGATCCGGGTTTGATTTGAGTTTGATCAAACCCTAAATCAAACCAAACTCAAACTATAAATTTTATAAAGTTTGAGATCAAACCCAAATTCAAATAAAAAATAATCAAATTAAAACCAATCCCAAATACTATACTAAGTTTGATTTGAGTTTGATTTGAAGTTTGCAAACTAGTTTGAGTTTGAATGACATATATATATTTTTATATTTTAAATGATAATCAGTCTGTCAACTGAAGAGTAATCATAGGCGAAATGTGGCATGCTTCCATTTAAAACTTTTTTTCTTACTATGTTAATGATACATATCCACTAATTGAAAGTTGTAGAGCTCGTCGAGACGCATATAACGGTAGTTAGATCATCTAAATCAGCCTGGTGGATGGCGAGATATTGTCAAAAAACGATTGGCCGACTATATAAAACTTAGTGATCAAATTACATATAAAAATCACTATAGGCGAAATGTGATGTACTTCCATCTAAAACTTTTTTCATACTAAGTTAACGATACATGTCCACTAATTAAAAGTTGTAGAGCTCGTAGAGACACATCTAAAAGTGGTTAGACCATCCAAATTGGCCTAGTGGATGGCAAGATATCATCAAAAAATAATTGGCTGACTATATAAAACTCAAAGATGCAGATTACATATGAAAATCACTATAGGCGAAATGTGGCGTTCTTCTATCTAAAATGTTTTTTCTTACTAAGTTAACGATACTTGTCCACTAATTAAAAGTCGTAGAGCTCATCGAGACGCACCTAATGGTGGTTAGATCATCCAAATGGCTCAGTGGATGGCAAGATATCGTTGAAAAACGATTGTCTGACTATATAAAATCTCTATGTAAACAATATTTGTTTATATAGAGATTTTATATAGTCAGCCAATCGTTTTTGACGATATCTGGACCGATTTGGATGATCTAACCACCGTTAGATGCGTCTTGATGAGCTCTACAATTTTTAATTAGTGGGCATGTATCGTTAACTTAGTAAGAAAAAAGGTTTTAGATGAAAGCACGCCACATTTCGCCTATAGTGATTTTCATATGATCACTCTCTAGTTGACTGGCGGATTATCAATTAAAATATAAAAATATATTTATATTATTCAAACTCAAACTAGTTTGCAAGCTTCAAACTCAAATTCAAACCAAACTCAAATTTAACTAAAAAGTTCGCTTCAAATCAACTCAAATATTTTTTTTAATCATAGTTTGGGTTTGGGTTTGATTTCAAATCAAATCAAACCCAAATCTGACCTAAAGATTGATTTGATCCGGGTTTGTAGGAACCCTAGGACTAACCCATTTTCACTCGGGTGGCACATTGATCACCCATCGGGTGACTCGGGTAAAGATTTTTTAGACGAGTCAATTCACTAGTTCAGATAATATGACTTTTCCATTAGAGCAACACATTCCAGGACTTTCAGAAGATAACTTAAGTGTATTACAATGGGTACAATTAACATAGTTCGTGGCATTAATAAAATGAGGTATAGAATAATTGCTTGACATTTCAAAGAAGTTATATACAAGCTTGAGTAGTTTAGGATTGTTAACATGTCGAAAATGATGTGCTTCTGCATTATGTTCAGTATGTTAATGATGCTCTTCTTTAGTTTCTTCCAACCTTCGTTGACCTTAGTTGAGTCATCTTGTTGCTGATGGTTATGATACACTTCAACAGTTTCATTTGATCTACTTTTACATTTTCGCGCGATATTAACTTCTCTTTGTTCTTGAGCTAAAAGGGTATTTTTCTTACATGGCATGAGAGATACGCAAGTACGTGACTTTTGTTTTTTTAAAAAATGGAAAAATAAAAAATAAGAAATCAAGCGTGTAAATATTTGGCACATGCGCTATTTATACAAATAGTGGAGTTAAAAATGCTCTTTTTTTTCGTAAATATGAAAACAAGCGCATAACGCTATTTATACAAACGGTGAAGTTAAAAACGCTCTTTTTTTTAAATAAATATTTTATATGAGTATAATAAAAACAATAAAAACAGACTCACATAATAAACTACGATACAGTATGAGTGTAAGCTACGATATAGTATGAGCGTAATAGAATCATACCATATACATAATATACTACAGCATAGATTTTGTATATAGTTGTTATAGTAGAAAAATTATATTTGTATAATTTTTTTAGTCAGTGTCGGAACAGAGCAATTGTTTATTTTTATTTTTAAAGCTATATATATTGGAAGTCAAGTCTAGTAGTATTGTTGTTTGTCTCGTATTGTTGTTTTGTAGGTTAATATGATTATAAAAATCATATATTAGCCTTTTTGGGAAATACAACAATGGGCATGATTTTGGTGTTGGATTCTAGTTACATAAGCTTATTAGTATAGGCTAAACATGTATTCCAGTCACGGGCATTTATATCCGCATGATTTATGATCAGATCACTAAATTATGCGGACATTTATGTCCGTCCGTGTATACAGCTATAGAGATCAACACGAATCAACTCAAAAATACAAAATAAGTAATTCTAACTTATACTTATGTAGATCATATGATGTAGATTACCTGATGATGATCCAGATCATGGTACCCAAAATTCAACCAATCAGATTGTTTAAACGTGACAGACAGACATTAAAACTTTAGTAATATAGATACTCCAGCGTATAATCCATTTTGTATTAGTAGTATTACTTTGGAGCAATTACTCCTATTAATAATATTTTAGTAATCCGAGATAGTGTTATGTCTAGACCATACCAGTATGAAGTGGGGTTATACTCCACAGTTACTCTGGAGTACCTTACTCCATTAACATCCCTATAATAAATTAACAGTTTTTTTAAAGGTGTATTGCAATGATTGAAAAAAATATTAATATATTGGTTAGCCAAGTACCTCTTAAGTCAAGGTATTGCAATTTAATGGCAATATTTTTGCAAGCTGTTTAATTCATTCTTTTAGTTCTTCTGGTTTTTCTGATATGCTAACAATGCACCGTAATATGAGAAATTGAAGTTGTTGTAAGTTACCAATAAGCTCTAGAAGTTGTGTGGAAAATCTAATTTTTGAAATACTAAATATATAATATTTGGATAGAAGAACTTAATTGATTCTAGTAATAAAGTTCATCAAAAATTATATTGAAATCGAGTTTTAGTCGTTGTAATAATAAGCTAGACTTTTCTAAAATTTGTACTATTGGTAATGTATCAGTAAGTAAACTGACTATCTCTAAAGTGCCGATTTTATAATTTAATATTTCCAACAGTTCTGGATAGTTAAAATAACTCATACAAAGTGTTCTAAATTTTTACAATTTTTTAGTATCTCAAACTCCGCATTATAAGTACAGTTTTCTAATACAACTTCTTGTAGCAAATTTTTTTGACTCTCTAAAGCTGAAATGATATCGTAGAATTCTATAAGATTTTTTGCACCTGATATACTAAATTTCTTAAGTCGCTCTTGTGATTTAATAATATGTATAAGAGCATGAGATATTTGTAACTTATAACAACCCCAAAAAAGTTTTGTAAGTCAAAAATCTCTAATTTTCATAGAATTTTTTGGCAAGAGTTTTATTAATGTAGTTGCACTATTAATACTGTAACCAATTATTCCAATTAAGTAAAGATCTTGGAGTTGAAATAAAATTGATCATTTTGTTCTAATGAGTTAAATACCTCTGGCTTAAATTCAAAAGAATCAGAAAAATATAAAATTAATCTATGCAAAGTGGCACCACTTTCAATAAACAATTTAAGTAATAAATTAATTATAAGCTTTATCAATGTATTTTTATAAGATGGTGCTGAATTATTAACAAGTTCGAGATGAATCTACTCTTGAATCTTACTTTCTAAATGAGATAGATCAAGAACCTTTGGAAATTTTGCATAATTGAATAGTGTTTTTGGAAAATTTTGCAATTATTCCACATTCTTTTAAAGTGAGTTTTTCATCTTCGCCAAAAAAAAAAAATGTTTAGAAATGAATAGTGGACTTTGTTCGAATGAAAATGGATCTTGCCAAAGAATAGGAATTGACATTTTACACCAATGACAGCTCAATAGTGTGCACGAGTATAAAGAATAAAGAATATTTTCCATTAATTTGGGCATATTGCCCATAAATATTTTTGATGCCATAAATTTAATTTTATTATGTTTATTAAAGAGAAAGATTAAGTTTGTAAATATTACATGTGTCAGTATGATGTATTTATAATTTTAGTAGTCATCCTTAAAATTATTCTTCTCATGTAATTTTTGACCAATTAAAATTTGAAAATTTGGGCAATCTCATATTTGTTAAATACAGGTTTGTTAAATATGCGCGTGTGATTACATTAGCTAATGCTACCAACTGTATATCTAAAAAAAGAAATTTGCTGTATCACTCTTGTTCTTGTTGATGTTGATGCTGATGTTGCTCTTGCTCTTGCAAAATGGTAAGAAAGACATGATTATTCAAAATTTTTTGTTTTTGTATCAAAACTGTGCTGTTTATTGTAGTATATTATACCTGCATTATTTTGCTCTTTTTATTTATTTTTTTTGGAATTTTTTGCCACCCTAATCAAATGATAATTATAAATACTAAAGACATTTTACAATAATTTACATTTGCTAGTAAAATTTTTGACAGCAATCTCAAATTGTGAAACATGGTTTTACTATATTGTACTCAATAACAATGCCATATAAGCCATGTGTGATATAATAGGTTACTTTATTTTTATTAGTTTATCTTATTTTATTGTTTATTTTTAATTAAAGTCCTTTATCTATTATTATTGTATTGTAGTATTGTTTATACAAAAAATAGAGTACATGGTTAAGGGTAGGGGGAGCAAATTGCAAATTACATATAAAAATTTGTGGCATTGATTTTTTTCTTTTTAAAATTTTGTAAAATTTTTTTAAGCAAATCATTTTTGAATGGGTTTTTTTGATTCTAAAAATAGTAAAATTATTAAAATTGGTTGAATATTCATCAAGTTATAAAGATTTTAAATTTTAGGTGTAAAAAGTTGTTTACAAAAATTATATAATGATCAAATGATATTGGTCAATCAAAATTAACTATTTTGTGTAATTCAGAAAACCTTTATAATATATAGAAGTATAATTTTTTTAAATATATACTTTATTAAAATTTTACTATTATAAAATGTACATTTTGTTCTATATATTATAAAATTTTAGTCAAATTTGATTACAACTGTAAAAAGTTTTATTAGCAGCACATTTTAATTTCTATATAAATCTTATTATACTACCAAAATTATATGATAAATGATCTATATACACTCTACCCTTAAGTTGCATATAAAGTTCCTGTAAAAATTTATGCTTTTATTTGGATATTTCTTTTTTAAATGCATGATATGATTATTTATTTCTATATTTTTTATAAACTGGTACCAGAAATGGGTTATGTATAATTTTATGTAAGTACATATGTTGTAATAGGTGGGCAAAATTGAGATAGTGCAGTTCCAAATTCAGTCTGTGTTCAATTTCTATTTTTATTTTATTTTTTTTATTATCATTCTTATACATATCTGTGGATTTTTGGAATTACTATTAAAAATTCAAAATTCTTTAACAGCGAATAACTTTCGTTCCACTAGTCCTTTTTTGAAGAAAAAATACCAAAATGTTCGCATTGATAAGGCATTTCTAATGAACCCAAAATCGCTAAAATCCAATTACTAGATCCAGAGTTCGTTAACAATTTGTGTCACTTCAGGTATTTAAGGATTGGTTTTTTGCAATCCTTAAATACCCGAAGTGGCGATGAAAAAATAAAAACTGATTCAGCTACACTAATCATTAACGATCTCTGGATCCAGTGATTGGATTTTAATGATTTTGGGTTCATTAGAATCATCTCACATTTTTGTTAGTTGTTTCATCAAAAATGGACCAGTGGAACAAATGTTATTCGCTGTTAAAGATTTTTGGAATTTTTAATAATAAATTCCAAAAATCCACGGATATGATGTATATATATACTATTTTAATAATAGTATTATAGAGGACCAAAAATTATGAACTTTTTAATCAAAAGATTCAAAAGTTTAAAATGATTCATAAGATGTAAAAGATTAAAATAATCCATAGGATGTAAAAGAAGCAAAAGATTAAAAAGAATCTTATGTAATATTTTAGTCTATAATTAAAAAGTATATAAAGGCAATAAGTTTACTTAACTGGAAAGCAGAGTCAAGTCCAGATAAAAAGTTCAGTATAGTTTAGTATGAGTTGGACTTAGAGAGACTTACCATTGAAATTAGAATAGAAGTATTAGCTCTAAAAAGTTATTACCTTTGTATTTATTTTTTTTTTATAAATAAAAACATATACTTATTTTGTCCTATAAAAAACCTTGTAAATTTGTTTGTTGTAATAGTTTTTCTTTTTTTTATGATATTTAAAAAATCTATTTCTTATAGTTAATATAAAAGAAAAACTAAAAAGTATTGTTTACTGCTATCAGAATATAGTCAGATTTTCAATTAGTATAATCAAATTTACCTAAACCTAAGAATTTGTAAAATTACAAAAGCCCAATCAGCAAACCAATTGCTCTAATTCTGTGATTTTGTGAATAAAATTCACAATTGAAATCACAAAATCCCAACTACACCTAATATATACAAAGAAAAAAGTCATTAGTTATGATAAAAATATTGCAAAAAATAAGGCCCAATTAAAAGGATTTGTACAGAAACACTTTACACACCACTTTACCATTACATACAATTCATTTCATTCACATTAATTTTTTCATTTAGTGAATGAGTATAAAGAACATTCAATAATTTTATGAAAAACAAGCTCACAAAGCAAGAAAATTAATACATATTTGCCATTATATATAATTCATTTCATTCACATTAATTATTTTATTTAGCAAGTATAAAGAATATTAAATAATTTTACAAAATTAAAACTGAAAACAAGTTCACAAAACAAGAAAATAAATACTTATTTACCATTATGTACAATTCATTTCGTTTGCATTAATTAAGTCTGTGAGTACAAAACATTTAATAATTTTATAAAATAAAAACTGCAAAACAAGTTCACAAAACAAGAAAATAAATATTTATTTATTATTATGTACAATTTATTTTATTCAATTAATTATTTCATTCAGTGAGTGAGTATAAAGAACATTTAATAATCTTATGAAGTAAAACTGTAAAACAAGTCCACAAAACAAGAAAATAAATGCTTATTTACTATTATGTACTCATTTTGTATGCATTAATCATTTCATTCAGTGAGTGAGTATAAAGAACATTTAATAATTTTATGAAACAAAAACTGCAAAATATGTTTACAAAACAAGAATATAAATACTTATTTACTATTATATACTCATTTCATTTACATTAATTATTTTATTCAGCAAGTGAATATAAAGAACATTTAATAAATATACAAAACAAGAATATAAATACTTATTTACTATTATGTACAATTTATTTCATTGCATTAATTATTTTATTTAGTGAGTGAGTATAAAGAATATTTATTAATTTATAAAGTAAAAACTGCAAAACAAGTTCACTAAACAAGAAAATAAATACCTATTTACTGTTGTGTACAATTCATTCCATTTGTATTAATTATTTCATTCAGTGAGTGAGTATAAAGAACATTTAATAATTTTACAAACAAAACAAGAAAATAAATGCTTATTTACTATTGTGTACAATTCATTTTATTCACATTAATCATTTTATTTAGCAAGATAAAGAACATTTAATAATTTTAGAAATAAAAACTGAAAAACAAGTTCACAAAACAAAAAAAATAAATACTTATTTACTAGTATGTACAATTATTTCATTTGCATTAATTTAGTCTGAGTAAAAACTGTAAAACAAGTTCACAAAACAAGAAATAAATGCTTATTTACCATTATGTACTCATTTATTTACATTAATCATTTTATTCAGCAAGTGAGTATAAAGAACATTTAATAATTTTACAAAACATAAACTGCAAAATAAGTTTACAAACCAATAATATAAATACTTATTTACCATTACATACAATTCATTTTATTTGCAAGTAAGTATAAAGAACATTTAATTTTACAAAATAAAAACTGCAAAACAAGTTTACAAAAAAAAAAAATCTTTATTTAATGTACGTGTCTTATATAACAACTCATGCTTTTTTTAAAAGCTTATTTGCACAGGTATATATTTTCATATATACCTGTGCAAATGAACTATATTTCATAAAAAGCAAAACAGTATTTAGTTTTACTTTGTTAAATGAAGACTAACATTTTAGTGGATGGTTTTAAAATTAGTTTTTAAAATTCTTATAGTAGTGAAGATACTGTTTGGTTTGTTGATAATTTTTTAAATTCTTATAGCAAAATGAAGAACTTTATTTTGTTGGGTTATTTTTAAGATCCTAATACTTTATTTTAGTCAAATATTTTTAAAATTCTCATAGTTGGTAAAAACCTTTTTAGTCAGGTTATTTTGAAATTTTTAGTTAGAAAAAGATTATATTGGTTGAACTATTTTTAATTCTTTTTATAACCATGTGAAGACTATATTCAGTTAGATGATTTTAAAATTTTTATAGCTTGTAAAAATAATATAGGTAATTTTTAAAATTCTCACAATAGAAATAATAAATTTTTAATTATTGGTGAAAAATTAATGGATCAGGAAAAATTTTTAAAGTTCTTATAATCTTGAATTCAAATTCAAACCTATTTTTTTCCTTGTAAGTTTGTAAAATTTTCAAAAAAAATAATTATGTTTATATAAAACTGTTCATTAAATTGGTTCTACATGTTAAAGACTATTTTATCAAAACTGATCTACAAAGTTGTTTTGAAGTTGTTTTTTCATAGTTGCAACAAATAAAAACATTATAATTGTTGCTCAATATTTAAAAGAAAAAAATTAAGTTGGGATAATTAAGATAAAGTTTTAAGAACAAATGAAAATAATAGCAATAGGGCCTGAACATATAGTACAGAGGTTATACATTATGCAATTCAGCAAAAACCCTAAATTTAAGAAGCAAAAAAATGGGTTTTGGCAATTATCTTGGCATCTAGTGGACCAATTTGAATGAACATTTTTTAAAATGAAGTTCTAAGTGATGCACATTTAACAAAAAAAAGTTTATTCAATTCTGATTACTGGATCAGAAGTTATTTAAACAAATTGGTTTGTAATTTAGGTCAAAATTGGCCAAAATCCAGTTATGACCTATATGAGAGATGTCTGGGTCCTATAGCAACATAAAAGTTTAAAGAGAAACATACAGATTGTTATATCAGAACCATACAATACTATAATTTACCATACTTATTTTATTCATATTAATCATTTTATTTATTAAGTAAGTATAAAGAACCTTAATAATTTTACAATACCAAAACTGCAAAATAAATTTACAAACCAAGAATATAAATACTTATTTACTATTACACAATTCATTTCATTCACATTATTCATTTTATTTAGTGAGTGAGTACAAAGAATATTTAATAATTTTATGAATAAAAACTGCAAAACAAGTTCACAAAACAAGAAATATTTCATTCGCATTAATCATTACATTCAGTAAGTAAGTATAAAAAATATTTAATAATTTTATAAAATAAAAACTGCAAATAAGTTAACAAAACAAGAAAATAAATGCTTATATTTAACATTATATACAATTTATTAGTTTAGTTAATAAATATAAAAACTATTTATATTCTATATAAAGGTTAAACCTGCAAATGCAAAATCAATTAAATATTTTATTAGAAATTTTAAATATAAAAAATATGCATATTGTATGAACTCAACCTGCATGGTATCTAACATGCAACTCTGACATAGCAATAAGATGAACAATTAGAAATAAGGATATTGATGATACATTCCAACTTAGAGCTATAAGATATGAAGATGTAATTGAATAGATACATTTCAAAGGTTATTAAATGTTAAAAAAATTGGTAAAGAATGATTTGTTACCATATATTAACCAACCTAATATTTTTATATGAAATTTTATATAAATTTTTATTACTTTTTATTTATACAGTGAATATTTACGATATAATTAATATTATTAATGGTTGTCATATGGGCTGATTTATGGAATTGCCAATAACTTATGATATACTAATCTATTTTTGAATAATTTTATCACCAAAATGTTGGTCTCTATGAGACGGTTCTAATGAACCAAAATCATCAAAATCCAATCACAGGATCCCAAGATAATTATGTAGACAATCAACGTATGGATTGGTTTTACTATGTAAACAATTAACGTATGGATTGGTTTTCATATATGAAAACCAATTCATACGTTGATTGTCTACATAGTAAAAGTTAATATAAAATTATACAAAATCTTAATTATCTTGGGATCCCGTGATTGAATTTTAATGATTTTGGATTCATTAGAACCGACTCATTGAGACCAACATTTTGGTAATAAAATTATTCAAAAATAGATTAGTATATCAAAAGTTATTGGCAATTCTATAAATCAGCCCATATGTATAGTTTTTTATTATTTGGTTATATAATTTTGTCTTTTTTAATTTTTACCAATTTATAAAGTATGTAATTTCAAAATTAAGGACTTAAGTTAATTGAAATAAACCTAACTTGTAAAATAATGCAGAATATATGCACTTAAAAAGGTTCAAATATAGGACTCTTTCAATAGTTTTGACTTTTTTCAGAAATATGGTATTTTGTAATGTGTAAGCCTATTCAAGTTAATTTTTCAGTTAGCATACCCCTCCACTTCCCCTTTGATGCATCCAGTAAAATGAATATATATAAGAAGTAAAATTAACAAAATAAAAATATTATGTAACTATAAAAATAATGCGAAGAGGTGTGGTTTTGAAATTTGGCCCAAATTAAGCTTAATTAAAACTGAAATTTAAAACAACTCCTTATGTATTATTTCATGGTTATATAGCAAATATGAAATAAAAAAAATAAATTACAATAAAAAAAATAATTTAAAATAAAAAAAATAATTTAAAATAAAAAATAATTTAAAAAAAATTATTAAAATAAAAAATAACATTAAACTGAATTAAAACAAAAAAAAAATAAAAAATAAAATAAAATAAAATAAAAAAAACATCAAAAACAAAAAATAAATAATAAAAAAAAAACCAATATTTTAGTAGGACCCGGACATCTCTAATATATATTATATTTTTTTTTAGCAAATTGATTCAAATTTGATCTAAGGTCCAAATTAAAATTTTAGCAAATTTAAGTTAATTTTAAAAAGGGTCATAATTGAATATTTTAGTGAGTTACTAAGATTTTACACATGTTATTTTTATTTTTAGCAATTTATCCTTTTTTGGGAAAATTACATCAGGAAAATAATAACATTAAAAACGATAAATAAATAAACAAATAAATAAAGTAAAAACATGTTTTTTTATTCTTTTTATTCACTTTTTTTATTATTTTTAATGTTTTTTATTTTTTTAACGCTTTTTACATTTTTTTTTATATATATTGTATGATTTTTTTTATATATATACGATTTTTTTTATAACCATGAATTTTTGCTATTCGCACCATGGTTATACAAGAATTTCTATTTTTAGAATTCAAAATAACATATGCACTTATGTTATACAAAGGCTCAGTGCATTGTTTTTGCAAAAATAATTTTTGGTTACACACTGCTAATGTTGTGCAATATTACACAAGTCTAATTTTGGTAACCTAACCCTGTG
>QKWP01001662.1:17697-31024 GCA_003550325.1 Gigaspora rosea | reverse complement strand
AAAGGCGATTTTTCTCTTCCTAAAAGTGGTGAATTCATCAAAATTGACCCAATGGGCCGTGAGATATTATTATTTTATCTTCACGATCATATGAAATTTTCTTAGCAGATCTGTAAAGAAATTTCATATGATCGTGAAGATAAAATGATAATATCTCACAGCCCATTGGGTCAATTTTGATGAATTCACCACTTTTAGGAAGAGAAAAATCAGCTTTATAATTTTTATAGAAACACAAAAGATGTTAGCTTTGCAGAAATCGAGAAAATTAAAAAACGGCTTCAGATTATGGGTATTAATTGTTTTGATTATAATATGCACCCTACCGATCACTAATCAAATCCTTTCCCTTACTCACGGATTACGAATTAATATTTTTTATGTTTTTTTATTATAATTTATTTTAATTTATTTTTATTAATAATAAAATACAGAAATATCGTTACGACGATTATCACTAGTTACACAAGATAAGTATAAAAAAATTTTTTACTGTATTTTTGATTTTTTTTACTAACACTAACCAATATTTTTTCTTCCTTCGTCGTCGTTGTTGTTCATATTGGTGTTTTTCATAGTAGGTGTAGCTGTTGGTATTATTCACTATATTGGTGCATTTTCTTCATCATTGGTATCATCATGTCCAATTTGGAGTCTTTTTCATCGTCGGTGTCATCCATTTTGGCGTTCTTGTACGGCATCTGACTAGCATTTGGCATTTTTTTATTGCTATGTCGAGTCTCTTTTGTTGCTATTGTTGTTTATTTCAGGTTCTTTCGTGCTGGGGTGTTTTTCTGAAGTTTTCTGCTGTTGGTGTTGCCCAGTCTTGGAGTGTACAGTTATGTATTCATTTTTTTACCTTTAGTATTGTGTTCATGTTATACTAATTCTTTTCAGGCTCAAGGTACGCACGGATACGCTCGTCATTGGTGTCGAATTTGCTGAATTTGGGAGTCAAACTATGTCCTATGTTCATGGTTAGAGTAGAGGTATCTTTATGGCATTTATGTGGTGTCTTTATAGTTTTTGTATGGTGTTTCTAAGGTGTTTTTGTGATATTTCTTGTAATATGTTTTGTAGTTTTTTTTTTTTTAATAAAATATATTATTTTTTTTAATGAAAATATATAATTTTTTTTAATAAAAATATATTATTTTTTATTATTTTTGTGAAATTTATAATTGATCAATATTATGTATTTGTAATAAATTACATTATTAAAATATATGAATATTCGAATATATTTTTTTAATATATGAAAATTTAGCTAGCATTTAATATTTAGGTGAGCATATAGTAATTTACTAGCAGATGTGTATTAATTTTTAATAATTGTTTTTTTTTAGAAATTTGTACAGAGCTGTACTAAAAAACTTTTCTGATGAAAGATCTGTAATTAAAAAATTCTTTAATGGCCATTGGCAGACTTGCAGATTCGCGCAGATTTTTATTAATTACAGTTTTAAAAAATTTGCACTATATTTATTTACTCGATACTAGATGTTATAATTTAGTTTTTAGCAAATTACTATAAAATTTATATGTAATAATCCAGCTTTTAGCAAATTTACTTGATTTTAGGGGTAGCAAAAACGTCTAAATTCATGCAGATCAATTATGATCTATATGAGAGATGTCTGGGGTCCTATTTTAGTTTATATTTGGCTGTTTTTTTCATATGTTTATTTCAGTTTATATTGAAAAGATTCAAAAAAACAACTGCTAAAAAAAAGAGCTTCTAAAGTATTTTTTTATTCAATTGTAAAGATCTAGATGAGTAAAAAGAAATCTTTAAATTGACATACAATTTTTATAGAAATAACAATTATTCAAATCAATATGTTTTTATATTAATTTTAAGCTATCTGATTAGCTAAAAATTAACTTTAAATGGCCCTAATATATTTTTGTTTATTTTTGCAAACTTCTTTATAATCTTTTATGATAAATAACAAATTTTTTAAAAAAATTTATTATATAGAGTATGTATAAAATATTTTAAGCTATTTTTATAAAGAATTTTTGAAAATTTTGCTATAAGAACTTTCAGTTAATTATAGTATATATGATTATTTATTCATTTGTTATTCTATAAAAAAAGGTATTCTTGTATATAAAAATTCAAAAAACTATAATAACAAATAATTACAACTATATTGAATATATCAAGAGAATGCTAAATATTTATGTTTGGTTAAAATTAATAATTTAATAATTCAAAACTCTATTATATTAGGATTCTACCATAAAAAAGAATGAGCTATCTTTTATTGGTTCAAACTTGATTGCCTTTTTAATTTATATGGATTGATTATTATTTTATATCTATTGCTAACATTTATTCAAATACAAATATTACTTACTATACAATTATATGATTAAATATTCATATTTATCAACTGCATTTATATAAAAATTTAATAATACATATATAGCTAGCTCCCTTTGAATGCATCAAGATATTAAAAGATTGTGTGTAAAGAAATTTCTATAATTAAGAATTAAATAATTTATCTAAAAAAATTAATTATAAAAATAAACTTAAAAAATCAACAGGTAACAACAAAGATTTATAAGATACCAATGTAACATATCTTCCTACTTCCTCTTTAATATTTTTTTTAAATTTGAATATTTTCTTAAATCACAAAATTCAAAGACCTTTTTTTTTTTTTTTTGCGGAATTCGATTAGTGCTCTAGCTTCTGTCTTATTAACAAGTCCATCAAATTAGAGTCTTTTTAAAGGTGCAGAGCAATAACAGAAATATATAAATATAAGAGTTGAATGGATCTAACAAATCATTTATTAAATCAAGATTTTGTAATGTTAATGGCAATATCTCTGCTAACTTCCTAATTCTCCTTTCTTTTATGTGATAATCTATGAGCAATAAATTAGAAATTGAGGTTTTGTAAATTACCATTAGGCTAGAAGTTGCTCCAAAAATTCAATAAATGCAAAGTTAAGATAGTAATTTTTTGTCAGAATTTAATGGATTTTTAATAATACTGTAATAACGATTCCGATTTTTCACAAATCATTTCAGATCCAATATTTAGTCGTCGTAGTAATGCGCAGATTTTCTAAAAATCACGTTATGTATGGTGCTTCAATTGGGTTGTTGAATATTTAAAAGAGTTGATTTTGTATCTAACAGTTCATAATCGCAAACATCATGCGAAGATGTTCACATTTCGGTTTGACTTTCTACAGTAGAAATGATGCCGTTAAATTCACCAGGATATGCTTCTACTAAGTTGAAACGCCTAAGTTGTTCTTGTGTTTTAATAATAGATATAAGTGCATGAATTATTTGGAGTTTGTAATCAAATTCTACAAGTTTCAAGGTATTACTTTTCGTCGCATTCTTTGCCAAAGATTTAAAAATCTGATAGAAAAAAATGCACATTTCGTTCCAGTAAACAAAATCTCTGACTTAATTTCAATATATTCGAAAAAGATAAATCTTATTTGTTAAAATGACACCACTTTCAATAAAAATTTTAAATAACAAATTAACTATGTGATATATCAATATTCTGAATTTTTTGTCGTATAGGTTCCTATCAAGATGGAAATTTATCAACTCTTTAATTTTATTTTCTAGATGATATTATTTAAGAACTTTTAAGACATCATGCATTATTAATTAAATAATGGTTTGGAAAATTTTGTATTTATTCCACACTCTTTTAAAATGTATTTTCATGCTCGCCAAGAAACAAAAAATATTAGAAATAAATAAAGGGTTTTGTTTAATTATAAATGGATCTTACCAAAGAATAGGAATTGCTATTTTACACCAATGTCGACTCATAAGTGCGTATGAATATAAAGAATAAAATTCATTTTAAATTATTAAGAGTTTTTCTACTAATTCGGGCATATTGTCCATAAATATTTTGATGCCATGAAATCAGTTTGTATGGATGAAATATAAAAGAAGTTAAGCTATCTATTATTGTATTGTTTTATGTAATGCAACTTATAGATAGAGCTGATAACTTCAAGTTGACGAACAAATCAGTGTGACCAACAATCGATATCAAAAGAAGAAATTTGTCTAATTGACTAGTGTAAATCAATTGCCCAGGTAACTAATTCATTTGTTTAACAGTCTCTTAATAATATAACGTTTCACTATTAAAACACATTCATAGCTTTAACAAAGTAACAATGTTCACCATACAAAAGAATCAAAAAAAGAACCCCTTATTCCCAGAGAACTTTATTTACTGTAGAAGACAAATTTACAAGTCTTTTATTGTGCCATATAAAATATAGAGTTGTTAATGGCTCATTTGAAGCCGGCTTCAGTGCATAATAGAGCCAAGCCGGCCCAAGCCGAGGAGCCATAGTGATTGAGCCGAATCTTAGAGTTGCAGCTTAATTTATGGCTTGAGATATAACTTAGAGCCGCAGCTTAACTGTGGCTCAGCTTAAGCTGCAGCTCATTCTCATAAATTCTGGGACAACTGATAAAAATTTGGCCAAAATTAATTCGGCCGAAGTCGATATCGTGAATAATAAGATAATAATAAGATATGTAGTTTAATAAGATGAGGTGGCTAATATATATTACAATACAACAATAAGAATAAATATCGACATGCATACTTGTCGCACTTGTAAGTCATAAACTTTCAATTCCTATTCTTTGTCAAATCCATTTTCGCTCAAACGTAGCCTTTATTCATTTCTAATTATTTTTCGGCGAAAATTTATTTTTAAAAAATTGTGTAAAATTTCGATTCCTATTCTTTGGCAAAATCCATTTTCGCTCAAACGAAGCCTTTATTCATTTCTAATTATTTTTCGACGAAATTTTGTTTTTAAAAAATTGTGTAAATTTCAATTCCTAATCTTTGGCAAGATCCATTTTCATTCAAACGAGGCCTAATTCATACCTAATTATGTTTCGACGAAATTTTGGTTTTAAAAAATTATGTAAAATTTCGATTCCTATCCTTTGACAAGATCCATTTTCAATTCAAACGAAGCCTTTATTCATTTCTAATTATTTTTCGACGAAATTTTGTTTTTTTAAAAAATTGTGTAAAATTGCAATTCCTATTCTTTAACAAGATCCATGTTCGTTCAAACGAAGCCTTTATTTATTTCTAATTATTCTTCGACGAAAATAAGTTTTTAAAAAATTGTATAAAACTTCAATTCCTATTCTTTGGCAAGATCCATTTTCGTTCAAACGAAAGCATCTATTCATTTCTAATTATTTTTCCTTTCTTGTAGAAGAAGAAAAATTCAGGTTTAAAAAAATTAAACTAAATTTCGATGATCCTATTCTTTGGCAAGCCATTTTCGTTCAAACGAAGGCATTTATTCATTTCTAATTATTTTTCGTTTTTTTGTCGAAGACGAAAAATTCGTTTTTAAAAAACTAAACTAAATTTCGATTCCTATTCTTTGGTAAGATCCATTTTCGAACATTTCAATAACTTATCGAATGCGGCCGAATTAATTTGGACAAATTTTTATCAGTTGTCCCAGAATTTATGAGAATAGCTGTAGTACTGACGCAGATCAATAATTACTGGAGCCATGGCTTGAGCCATAGCTTGAGCCATGGCTTAAGCCGTGACTTCAATAGCCATGGCTCAAGCCGGAGCCACGGTTTTTAAAAGCCAAGCCAAGCCGCTCAAGCCATTAACAGCTCTAATAAAATATATCAGATATATATGTCCGATGATCTGGATTGGACATTCGACATCCAATGGATTTGGTTGGACATTAGACATCAAGATCCAATTGGAAAAATGTCCAAAAATCACGATTGGATATTGGATTGGAAGTCCGATCCAAAGGTGGCCAAATGCCCAATTCTGTCCAATGTATAACAATAGATATACAGTATATACCGCAGATAATCAGTCGACTAAAATAAGTTAATCGCGAACGTTTTTGCGAAAAGTATTTCTACAAGATCGTACCCAAATGAAAGTGGTTTAATTTATGCAAAACATTAATAAAATATTATAGACATTTCACTATCGTATTAGCTGGTTTTTTTTTTTCGTTATTGAGTTTATTGTATAATGAAATCTTTATATGTCATCTAACAATACAGGGACATAGTAATAGAAAAATAAACTTTAATTATATCAACGGAAATGGTATAATTTACAGCTATTTTCAAAAAGATTTCATAAAGTTTTGAACGTTAATTTTTTTGGAAGGAAAGCTTTCATAATTATTTTCTAAAGATAAAAGGCATTACTACTAAACCAGAATAAAAAGTTAAACATATTCTAAAGATAAACTTGATTACTAAATAATAACAATCGCGAACAGATTTATAATGAATTATGATTGTTCGCTTTTTAATGATATGGTTGTTTGAATTATTAAATTACAAATTATTAACGTTAATTAAGGCTAACTAAAGCAGTATGAGTTTATAAGATTGTCAAAGTGTAATTAACCCGGATCAACTCGACAGAACAATGATAATTTTCTATATTGCTCTAAAGATTATTATATTTCCCCGACTTAAATTATGAATTAATTGATGAAATTTAATAAGATACCTTTGATAAAGCGTAAAAAGACAGTTCGCTACAATAAATATTCAGAACTCCTTTTAAAGTTATATTTGATCTTGTTAAAATTACGATTTACCATTAATGATTATCTCATGTATAAATTTTTACTACATTTCTTTAATTAGCAAATCTTACCTTATTTTTTCGGGTAATGGTTACTTTATCCATGTTTAGTGAATTCCCATTACAAAATTCTTCAGCTCTTTTATCTCAATCTTGGTTCATAAGAATCGCTTCCTACAATTTGAAGGATTAACATCAGAGTAACTTTTATAGTATTATAAACATGCTCTCCCGTTATTAAAAATTACCTTCGTTTATAATTATCCAGTCCCTCAATGATTGTACCTGTCGCTAAATTCAGCAGCGCATATCATAAGTCTCTCTAGGACATAACAACATTCTGTTTTGATATGCAGACACGTGAACGTAATTTCTTGTCCGTAATGCCAGCAAACGATGAAGCAGTCGCCACACAAACGAATAACATATAACTAATTATGGATCAGTCCGTCCTGGTTCCGTTCCCTGTAGGACCGATTTAAAAATGTCAGTGTTAATCGGTTCGATCATTTTTCTGTCTTAAAATCGGTTTTACAATAAAGTTTTAATGCTTTATTTTTATCATCAATTTGAGTTTAAAACTCACAATATCCTTATATTTTCTCACTTGGCTTATAAATACAGAAATACTAAAAAGCTGGATGCAGTCTAATTTAACGACTTTAACATTTTATTTTATTTTTATTTCTGGTGTTAACCCCACCGATCTGGCCACCTGTAAATATAGATCACGAGGCTACTGCGTCTAATGTGCCGCATGTGCCTCATGTGATGGATGTGTCATATGTTAAAGCTTAAGAGACTGATGTGATAGAAAAAGCATAATTGATAGATCGATCCTTATGGTACAAGTGCCATGTGCTTTTATTAGTAGATAGTTTTTTATCTGTTATATATATGGGCAATATTCGCTCCACTTTGTAGCCATGATATCTTATTAATTATAAATAAAGGCACTACATTCGATTCTATAAACTACGTCACACACTCTTTCGAATTGCCAAATCACTATAAACATAAACCCTCTCGTTTTATATATTCTAACAACCATAACATATCACTGCACAGTTCGTGTATATGTGCACACGTGACTCCCTGTTATTAGTTGCTCCGTTAGCCTCGATTTCCGAGAGGTTACTTCTAAATTTGTTGAGTTGTCTTAAAATTATTTGTCAATTGATTTTTTGGTGTATCCTCGTGAGTCGCCACGTTACCCATTTTGCCCAAAAAGGAAAAGTTTCCAACTTGATCATTCGTACAGTTCTAGTGCCGTTCCCCCAAATTTTTTTTATCGATTTCATGTTGTATTTATAAAAAAAAAGTAGTCTTTGCAATTCTTCTAAGTAAATAATTTGAAATACAGTCGTCCCTTCAAATAGTCACCTCCCATACAATCACATCATATGTAATCACATTTATGTTTAGGCCAAAAATATGATTTAATTTATAAGAAAAAACCTCCATATAAGCACAACTTCTTTATAAGCACATTTTTAAAAAATTTACTATGTGCCCAACTGTGTGATTATATGGGAGGACGACTGTATTGTCTTTTTATTTTTGGACATTAACAGTAAAGTAATAAAGTAAAGTAAAATAATAAAAAAAATCGGGCACTAATTCTTCTCACCTGCGTAATTTTTTTTGAGCCCCAATTTACAATACTGCAATTTTTTTGAGCCCGATTTACAATACTGCAATAAGGTTACTTTCGCGGGAGCATAAAGTGACTATCGTGTATTCACGGGCTCACGGGATTAAAAAAAATCATGCAGGTCGTCGATCTAACCAAATCGAAAACGATCATATGTAATATATGACGTTCAACTTTTTGGTTCGCTATATTTTTTCCTGTTTTAGAATGTATTATGGTTATCTTTTTTCTGTTTATGGTATATTTCGAGATGATGATAATATACGTTTTTGATGTCACTTATGCTGATCCTTTAAAACAATCCTATTTAAATAGGAGTAATGATTTTCGTTTGATCATTTTTGGAAAGAATTATATAATTTTCAATTTTTATACGCATGATGATTTCATTGTCACTTGTCATTTAAAGTAAGGACATTTCAAATGTTGATCATTGTGCATTCCTATTACGACATATTTATCATTAATAGGTAATTATTGCGACATTCTCGAACATGCCTATGATTGTTAAATCTGACTAATTTCGTAACTTGACATCGCTACTAAAATTTAAAAAAATGTAGCCTTTTTTTTTAAAAAAAAGATTTTGATTGGTCGTATCTACTAATTTCTTTGTGTATAATAATGGTAATTGGTGCTGCTTATTAATAGTAATTAGAATAAAAAAAACTGCAATCAGACCGTGAGATAATAAAATAAGATTAAATCTCTGATCATTTGCATGTTAATGTTGTAATAAATCCATCATAACTCATATTACAGTTAATTAATAATCAGTTTATAACTATTTTTTTTAAAAAGTCGACTTTCGCAACTTTTGAAATTTAAAAAATTCGACTTCCATTTGTTATGCGCATATTATAGTATTAAAATTATATTAACTAGGTTATGGATAACATTAATAAGTGAGTCACATACTGTGTATTGCCTAAATGATAAGGTTTATAGCAGTAAGGCCGTTTGAAGTTGATTCTTTGGTTAACATCACTTTTCTAGGACTCTCAGGAGGGGGTAAAATGAAATGAACATATGAAACGAACA
Organism: Gigaspora rosea; assembly: GCA_003550325.1. Classification (NCBI taxonomy): domain Eukaryota; kingdom Fungi; phylum Glomeromycota; class Glomeromycetes; order Diversisporales; family Gigasporaceae; genus Gigaspora; species Gigaspora rosea. The sequence continues at coordinate 21,704 of QKWP01001662.1, read as the reverse complement.
TATAAAATGAACAAAGGTGGGCAATTTCATTGGTTTATGTAAATCAAGTGACTGGCGAGAGTCATATAGCGTTTTACTTGACTGTTCATTTTTTGGGAGACTTTAGCTAGGGAAGATTTTAACCGAAAAATTAACTTCAAACAGCCTAACTCGATAGAAACTATAATAATTCAACACGAACTAACTAGCATGAGGGAAAATTATTTTTATTGGTTGTTTATTTCTATTGAAAAACCAATGTTACACGGATTATTTATATTGTTTACAATAGAGAAATGAACCTATAAATAGCAAAAAAATTTTTTATAATTAATTTGTCTGAAATTTTGCATGGGATCAAATGTTTCCACCAACTTTAATTAGAGACGATTTTGACAATAGTAGTATTTAATATAAGCCATTATATTAAGTTTTTAATGTTTAAGCAAAATAACCAAGATAAAATAACATGCTTTTTGACGTCAAAGTATTGAACATATACAAATTAGTCTTTTAATTTTAATCAATCAGAATTACTGATGATCAGCCAATAAAAACAAAATTTCATCATGCTAAACTAACTCAACCCTGACCATATTGTGATTATTAGAATAACAAGCAAGTTTTGCACATGAATTTATTACAATAGAAGTTACAATAATTTCGATACAAACTCAGCTTTAAAATATATTAGCTGTTGGGTTAGTTTGTAACTGAATTTTTTATAATAATTCATGATAGAAATTACAATAACATTATTACAAACTAATTCACCTTTTTGCCATAGACATTAATGCTTTGATAGGTAAATGGAGTCAGCTTTATCTAATATATAGAAAAAAATTAATAATGCATTTTAGGCCATACAAAGTTAATTTTTCATTTTGCATAACATGTTGTTCCAAAATTCCAGTCGGGAGTCGGATTTATTTTTTTTTAATATATTATAAATTAATAAGCTTATGTTTTATTTTTCACTTTCATAACATGGAATTGGAAACAAAAAATTTTGGATTTTTTTTCAAATCAATTGGGTAATTTCAGAAAATTAAGGGTGATACTGAACTAAAAATAATAACAAAAATGGAATAATATAAGTTTATGTTTTATTTTTCAGTTTTATAACATGGAATCAGAGACAAAAAATTTTGGCCCATACTTGCACTCTTACCCTAACAAATTGCTAACAATAGTGACATTAATGATAAAAACCAAAATGAATGATACTAATAACAAGCAAATAGTAATAACGAAATGGACAACATGACTAAAAAATAAAACAAATAAATTCAATAATAAAAATAAATATATAAAATCTATTTCCAGTGTGATATATAGTAATTTTGAAAAATATTTATTAGTAAATAGTATTATGCTTAACACCTAAATTAGTGCAATTAAGGCTGTTCTGTTCAAAGTTAATTAGTAATGTAATAAATACACACAACTCAAGATTAATATTTGCCAAAATAAAGATTTAATTTTATTGATGTTTAATTAATATAAACTATACTTTTACTAAGACATTTATGTTGCATTATTTTAAAAACTAGTTAATGATATACTAAGTAAAAGTGCTTAAAAACTAGTTAGACAATACACTAAGTAAAAGTGCTTTATGTTTCCAAAAGCCCACTTTAAGCCTTAATTCTAGCACCAATACTAACCCCAAAATGAAAATTTAAGCTAAAAATTTTATATAAAAACAGAAAAATTTATAAAAACATATAATAAGTATAAAATTACCATAGGTGCGGTTTAACCTTTAGGATCTTTAGCACAATTAACTATTAATATATTAAAACACATAGGTATATATATAACTTATATATATAAATTCATCTTTTTAATCAATTACAGACTTATAATTGCATATTATGCATTAAGTAACAAGTCATTTTTGTTTATTATAAGAGTTTTAAAAAATGATTTTGGCTAATTTAATGAGGCCAGAAGTTAAACAGCTTATTAAAACACAACCTATTTCTACTGCTCAACTGAATTTTGATTGGCCCAAAACATATGTATTTATTTTAGAAGGGGTTAGAAATCTGAGGTAGAGGGTTACATTAAACAACTACTAGTAATTAACTTTGAATGGCCTAAATATAAATCTGAATTAATAATATGCACTAATAAATATTTATGATGAATAGTTTATTTTAAATATACAGATTAATAATAATCTTACAAATTAATACAAATCAAAAATAAACTATGAACTTGATAATTAATTATAATTTTATGTAGACCAAATAAAAGATAAAAATACTGGTAAATACTTGTGATAAACAGCTTTCTTAAATACAAAAATTAATAAAAGCCCTATACTCATTTATTGTCTATTATATTTGATGAATTAAGTAAAATAAAAATATCCTAAATAGTAATGTGCTATATATATGATGTTTGAATTTTTTTAGCATACAGTATGTATAATATGTACAGTACTTATAGTTGTATAGTATACATAGTATGTAAAATATGTATAGTACGCATATGATATACACAGTGGCTCTTGATATAACAGAGGCCATGGTTCCAGTTCTTTGTTCCGTTATATCAAAAGCTCCGTTATATCAAAATCTCATGATATATAAGATATTATAGTAAATCATAATTTGGTTCTATTATAATTCTCCGTATTAAGCAATATCTGTTATATCTATGGTCCATTATATCGAGAGCCACTGTGTATAAACTATTTATATACAAAATTTTGCAAGGAATAAGTTTGCTTAGAAAATAAAAGGCAGTTTTATAAGGGAAAATTTAAGATATAGATAGTTTTATGATTTGTTTTAGAATATTCTAAAAAATTTTTTTGCATACTGTACTATATGCAGCACATCACTAATTCTAAACTTAAAAGCTTGTTCTAAAAGTATCGAATAATAATTATTCTTATGTACATTTACAAATTAGCGTGAATGAAATAAACATAAGTAAATGATATAATATCCAATATTCCTTATAACAGATTAAATTAAAATAAAATATGTACAGTAAAAAAATTGACAAACTACTAAAAAATAAAATTTTTGAACCGCATTTTTTAGGGTTATGAGTTAAGGTTAAAGGTTTGTTTTAGAGTAGAGTTTATTTAAACAGATATAAGTAGGTTTTAGTAAATTAAATAGAAACCTGCAACATTAATTAATGAAACAGATTATTGTTAAATCTGAATCTATATTAATGTGTAATACACAATCAAAAATTTAAAAGTTTGTTTTAATTTGCATCATGCATATTGTCAACTAATGTTCAGGGCAGTAAATAAAATTTATGTGCACAATATGCACATGTGTACAACTTTTTTTTGTTTGCATAATTTTTTAAATTGGATGTGCACATGTGCACAAAGATTTTTTTAATTAATATATAGGTTGTACACAATTTTATATACAAATTTTCAAATTTTAAAGTGCGCACAAAAAAATTTTTACAATATGTACATGTGTACAAAAATTTTTTTCCTAATTTTATATACTAGTTTAGAATAATTAGAAAGGGTAATCAGGAATTGATCTCTGAAATTAGATTGGCAGTGATCTGCAGTGATTGATATTTAGAGTTCTGGAGTTAAATCAGCAGTGATCTGCAGCTCAGAATTTTCTTGACATAAAAGTACTCATGTGCAAACACAGTTCATAGCACATAGCAATCAACTATGTGGCTATGCACTTTTTTTATATGTGATTCTAGACTACTTTTTTTATAGGGTAATATGATATTATTTTTTTATATAAAGCACATAATAGTAATAGAACTCCAAATAATCTATGTGAGGTCATATTTGAAAAATTGCTAATAAAGGCCCATTTTTTAAAAAAGGTTATATTTGAAAAGTAGGTATTGGAGAAAAAGGTTATATTTGAAAACCACTAAATGGTAAATTAGGTATATTTAAAAGAATGCTAATGGGGTAATTTTATAAATGTTATATTTGAAATGTTCTAATAAAAAATCTGGGGCATAATAATAATAACCTGGCAGGTAATAAATACAAAAATACAAAAATACAAAAA